>CAIGRK010211249.1:0-10021 GCA_903798315.1 Fraxinus greggii
TAAATGAACAAACTTGGTTTTGTCACATTACATGACATTTTCCGTTATATGTATTGCCCGACACATTGTTAGATGTCAATTTGGGACGACGAATGTGAATTAGTGATAAATTAAAAGGAGTGTTTTAATTTAATAACTCACGTCGTTAGGTATCGTGATTGAGAACTTAATGTGTCACACACAAAAGAGAACTAGAAGAATGTGGTTTACCAATTAATTAATTGACAAGTGTTGAACAAATAATTAATTGGATTGCTTATTAATAGGCCTGAGAATTAATTAATTTATGGACCAAATTTATTTAATTTGATTAATTAAATATTGGACATGATTAAGTTTAAGAGACGGGCCAGCCCGCTTGGACTTATATTAATAGCCTACTAGGGTTTGAAAACTGAAAGAGACTATTCATTATTCTTGGACATGATTAAGTTTAAGAGGGGGGCCAAGCCCGCTTTGACTTATATTAATAGGCTACTAGGGTTTGAAAACTGTTAGAGACTATTCATTATTCTTGCTAGCACAAGAAAAAAAAACCATTACCGTCATTCTTATTCTCTGTGTGGATTATCATTGGAGGTTGGACAATTGGACAACTTAAATTACAGATCGTGATCATTGGAGTTCGAGAATCTGCAAATGAGTTTGCAGAATTTATCAAAGGTATAATTCCTATCACAGTTTCTGTCTAAACACAAAGCATATCCGTGGTGGGAATTGAAATTGTTTTATTTTCCGCTGTGTATGATTAAATAAATTCTCAACAGTACTATGATGTACATAAACTCTCCAAACTCTAGCGTTTCACTCCGGATAGGTTTTGAAAACTTAGGTCTCTAACCAAAAGTTAACTCAGAAACGTGCTGAAGATTTGATTTTTTTTTTTCCACAAAATCTGCTTCTATTATCAAGAAGAAACTCACNGTATAATTCCTATCACAGTTTCTATCTAAACACAAAGCAGATCCGTGGTGGGAATTGAAATTGTTTTATTTTCCGCTGTGTATGATTAAATAAATTCTCAACAGTACTATGATGTACATAAACTCTCCAAACTCTAGCGTTTCACTCCGGATAGGTTTTGAAAACTTAGGTCTCTAACCAAAAGTTAACTCAGAAACGTGCTGAAGATTTGATTTTTTTTTTCCACAAAATCTGCTTCTATTATCAAGAAGAAACTCACAATACTAAGTCGAGAAAACTAAAGTGTGAGATATAATTGGGGATCAATTTGACTCTTTTGAAGATGTAGGAATGCTTAATATTGCAAATCTTTCTTTAGATGGACCAGAGATGGAGGACATGTTATTCAATGATGCTGGTGATAGTTTTATAGATATTGATGGTGATGATGCAGCTGGAAGCAATTTGATTTGAGAACTTGTGAATTTTAGTTTGAGTATTGATTCATTATCAATAATTGTTTTGACTTTTAAGATGACCATGATTTTATGTAAATGTCTTAGTTAAACTAGATAGATGGCAGAATTATTGTTATTTAATTTATATTATAGAATTTTTGAAGTTGAATATTGATTTTATGAAATTAAATTAATAAGTTTAATACAATGTTTCCCAGAGTTTCGTGTACTACTTTTTTCAAAAATTGTGTTTCCCAGTGTCATGTCGTGTCCGTTTCGTTTCCCGTTTTCGTCTCCGTGCAACATAGAATAGGTAGGTAGGTTAGTTGTTGAAGGTTTCAAATGACAATGCTTTCTGGCAATTTCCTTACCTAAATACTTAAAAAAAGGAGGTTGATGTAAGAAAACATGTAAAAGTACATGAATTTGATTACATGAGCTGCTCTCAAAATTCTAATTAAGATCTCTAGTTGAGGAAAATTTGGAAACATGGTGAGTGCACTTTGAAATCCAGATAGGCGTGGCCAAAAGAACATTTTTTTCTAGTAGAGGAGTTGTAGCCAAAGACATCTTTTGAGTCTTTCCATAGTACTCAAATGTAATTAGATTCATTGGATATATTTCCATCTTAACTGACTAACGACAACATATCACTTTCAAATGCCTCAGAGATGATGGAAATTTTAAAGTAATTTGCTGCCAAATTATACTATAATTTTGACGTCAGGTCTTCGAGTTGGGGCCAAATGCACAAGAGATTTGTGACAAAATCTTTAACCAAAACTACGTCCTCTAATCTAAGAATTCACTTGAGGCCTTTGTTGTGAAACAAATAAGATACCAAAGTCGCTTTGATACCTATTGTTTTGAAACCAATCACCAGATTGAGATGCTGAAATTATATGGCAAATAATGAAGTATTAGATCGAGTAAAAGAATAATAAAGACAAGAAATATGACATATGAATTAAGAGATTTTATTGACTGAAAAATAATGCAGAAGAAACAAAATTACAATGGATCATATAATTGTAGTAATTTATTTTCTCACACTTATAAAATTATATAGAATAGCCTAATATTTATAGGGAACATGTAGGGGACATCCAAACCCTCTGGTAGAGTTGTTGACGAAATATGATATCAAAAAATGAATCCAAAACGAAATAGGAGAGAAAAATGCGGAAAATCGGAAACAAGTGAGGTGGGCGCCGCGGCGCCACCTGCGAGCGCCCATGCCCAGCGCTGGGGCGCTGGGCGTTCTGAATTTTTTTTTTTTTTCAAATTGTTTTCTCTATCACAAACTCTTCTTCAAATCAATACCAAATTTTCAACTCCCAATTAATTTCCAAAATAGAACTTCAACTTGACATAGGACTCCAATAGCATTCCAAACTTGAATTCTTCATGATCTGCACTTCAATTAGAATTTTTCAATACTTCAAACACTTCAACAAAGGAATTCGGGTCACGCCTAAATTCTAGCAAGACTATTATTAAAGAGCATATTTTATAAGTTAGAGAGCCTCTATAAATTGAGAGAAAAAATTCAAAGACTCCAACAGCCTTTACATCTTACACACTTTAATTTGGAGAGTCAAACTCACTCTCTATTTTAAAATGTTAATTTGAAAAGTCTTTTGGAACATAATTTTAAGTATTGACTCTTTAAAATAGATAACATTTCATTTTAAAGAGTCTCTTGAAGATATTCTAATTCAATATACATTTACATAGAAAATGAGCATCCCAATAGGCACCATCTCTCTTCGTTTTTTTAAAACAAGATACCATGTAGGCGGAGTATTTATTAATGCTAGAATGAAGTAAAGCAGAAAATACAAAACAAACAACCCAAAATTTTGATTCCGACATGATATTAAACCATAATTAAACAAGAGTTTAGCTTGGAAGTAGGAAGAAATACACTAGCAAAAATATTTAAAGATTCATTACACATTCTTTTGAGAAAAAATTATCAATGCTTAAGGTAAAAGTCAGTGGGGGTATTAATCAAATAAATTAGCGAAATAAATTAGTGGAGGGCATACTGTCAAAAGCACGAGAAAATGAATATGAAGACTAATCAAGACAACAACCAACTAGAAACTGATAAGATAAGAAGGAATACCCTCTATTCAGCTGACAGTAATCAGAAGATATTTTCTTAAGGATTCCTATATTTCCATCAAACCGGACCACTCTTTATTTTTTGAGATAATATCAAGCAAGCAGATTATCATATTACTACGAACAGCAGAGGAGATTGATAAAGAATACAACCAAACCAGACTCGATCATCACCATCTATATATATTAGCTAAATAGGCGAGCTTTTGGTCTCTTGGGATGAAGAAGTCACCACCGCCTAGGCTCCAAAATTATTTAATTTTATTTCCAGAATTTTCCATTTGCTGTCAATCCTACAAAAAAACTAGAAGAATTCTGCCAAAGCTGGATAATTTACCCGCATAGAATAATCTTTAATGGATCAGTAGCTAACCGACATTACTCCCTATAAATTTAAGGACCATGTCATTGTATGGATCAATGAGAGGTATGATATATGAGTGAGAGAGTAAATGAATTATGAGAAATAGTGAAGGAAGAGTTAGTGGAGTGATAAAATTAGTATATAAGTGAGGTGCTTGCTTGCTTGAGTTAGTTTGTTACAAAATCAAATTGTACAAGTGTTTCTTTCGTAATAAAAGATTTTTTGTGCTATAAGCTTTTGTTTGAGCCCCATTTTTTCCATCAAAATGCATTATTAAATAGTGATTTGACCAATTACAACCACACATTAATCAATAAAGTAATATTACACGTAAAACCAAAACTTTTTCTTATTTTTTAACCACTCATTCTCTATCATAAAGTTATTACAAAATACATTTTTTTGTTAAAAACAAGCCTCGAACAAACCCTAAATTCAACAATTAGGTATCAAAGCAAGGCGATCGAGAACGAATTGTTGAGCTTTTCGTGTTCGTGCATAAAGTGAGATTGTAAAGTTTCTGTTAAGTTTACTTGATAGCGAGGAGGTCATTCAAGTCACAATCGGTGAACTACTAGTGGTAGGAGGAGTGAAAAAGCCCAACAATCATAACTATACTACATGGAAAACTTGCATGGAGTTGTACCTCTAAGGACAAAATTTATGGGATGCAATTGGTGACGGAGATGTGAACACATCATACGAATTCGGAGCTCTAAAGAAGTGGAGAATTGAAGCAAGCAATGCTATGTTCATTATCGAGGCAACAATCGAGGAAGAATTATCGGACATAGAAGGGATAAAAACACGTCGAATTAAGCATGGGACAAGTTGGCCGCACTACTATAGAAGAAAAATGATTTGAAGTTGCAACTTCTGGAAAACGAGTTTCTCTCTATCGTTCAAGGAGAAATGACGTTAAGTCACTATTTTAACAAAGTAAAGTCTATTTGTCGCAAAATTTCTAAATTAGACACTACAAATAAAATTTCAGAAGCTAGAATGAGAATAATAATTATACATAGATTGAGATACGAATTTAGAGGTTTTATCGCCGCAAACCTCTCTATTGCGGAGCGGCGATAAAACCTCTAAATGTTAGGGTCTCAATAAAGAAATAAGATGAAGAAGCTCTATATAGTTATAAAAGAAGAGGTCGACACCAACAATAAGAATTAAAAGAAAATGAACACGAAGAAGGTTCTCAGACAAGAGGAGCCCAACAAAATCGCAACTAGAGAGGCCAATCATCCAAAGGATTTCAACAAACTAATGTCTCGTGTTTAGTATATGGCAAACAAGACCATTATACCTGAGACCACCGATTCAGGAAAAAACCAGCAAAAGGCAATATTGTAACTTTCATTGAGCGAGAAAAATACAATATTGAAGAAGAGTTGGATGTTATGGCATCCCATAATTAAGAAGCCTCAAGAGAAGAAATTCAATTCAAGTCTAAAGGACAAATTACCATTTGTAGTGATCGTCCCTGAACAATGAATTACGAATATAATTGGATGAATGATTCAATAGATGACATCGTTTCATGAAGAGTCTTCTTGGAGGACTCCGCATAGGAAGGAACTACCATACTCAGGAGAAAAGAGTCAAACTAGAAAGCACGTGTTGAAGGAAAAATTGAAGAAGTCACCACCGACTTGGCTCCAAAATTAATTTTATTTCCAGATTTTTTCATTTACAGCCAATCCTAGAAAAACTAGAAGAATTCAATTGCTGTCAAAGCTGGATAAATATAGAATATGCTAATTAATAATTTAGCTGCATAGATTAATGAATAAAGGATGGATTACGTTGGTTGCTAACCGACATCGAGTCTTATAAATTTAAGCTCGATGTCATTGTATCGATCAATGAGAGGTATGAGCGCAGGAAGACTTAGTGGATTGATAAAATTCGTATCTAAGTGAGGTGTTTATTTTGTAAAAAAAGAGGTTTTTTGGTGCTCCAAACTCAACATGGAAGAGCGTGTACTCTTCCACCACGAGTAATCTACTACACCTAGCTATTTATCTACACAAACGCAGGGAGAGTAGAGAGACAAACCTGGAGCTGGCAAACTCAAAGAGCTTCCCTGTGGAAGAGAAGATGATGAGAGCAACATCAGCATCACAAAGAACTGAGAGTTCTTTGGCTTTCTTGGAAAGCCCTTTTCTTCTCTTGGAGAAAGTAACTTGCCGGGCCGAGGCGTTGTCGATTTTCTTGATCTGAATCTTCTCTCTCGCCATGTTTATACTTTACCACAATAATATAATATAAATAGCCCACCTCACAAGAAAAAACAACAAATCAGCCCCACAGAGCAAAATTATATATAGTATTTGTAGTAACAAAGAGAATAGGGGTTTCTAGATTGGGACAAAAGCGAGGTTCAGAGGAAGACAGATATTCTTGAAGAAAGGCGGTTTGTTTCCATATTTAGAGGGGAGTGAATAAGAGAACAAAACCCTAGAGAGAAAAAAAACAGTACTAAAAGCTCCTGAGATCCAGATGGTGATGAGATAGATAGATACAGAGAGAGAGTGCCAAAAGGAAAGAGAAAAGAAGGATGGATGCAAGAGAAATTATTGGTTCTTACCAGTTTTGGGGTTTGATTGATTTGTGTGTACTGAGTCTTGCGTTGGGTCTGCTGCTGATGCATTGATTTGCTTCTTTGGGAACACTTGGAATAATGTTTTGTTTGTCCAACAGAGAAATTTGCACCTTGATTCGAATAGTATCCCCTCGTTTGATACAAATTTTAAATTTTTTTTATTAAAATTATTTTATTTATATATTTTTTAAATAAAATAATTTTCACACGTGAATCCATCATTTTCCCTATTTTATAATCGCTCGTTCTTCAAATAAATCACTTCTGAGAGAACTATACAAACATGCCCTAAGTTAGTTCTTAAATTTAGAAAGAAAAAGTAGGTTCCCAAGGGCCCAACGTTTGATATAGTTGCAATTGTTTGGATGTATTGTTGGCATAAAATTTCTAGTATACAAGCTAAATTAAACAAATAGTAAAGTGGATCTATAGAGTTCAAATTATCATTTCACGAAGATTATTTTATTCGAATATCAATTTAAATCACCCAATTCCTTATTTGGCGAAAACAAAATTTCAAGCAAAGTTTTGATTAAAATTAATATTAACTAAGAAAAATAAATTAAATTAAACAAAAGTGTTTTCCATGGATTGCGGATAACTTCAATTAAATGATTAAATGTGATGGTTAAAGCATTAGGACTCGAGATCTCACCATAGTTATCACTTTTAATATCACATCTAGAGTTCAGTTCCTAAAGTTGTATTTAATTGAATTCACTAATAAGATCAATTTACTCCAATTCAAATTGATTCTATATAGTTAAGTTAACGTACTATCTATATGAATCTTGTATCAATCTGAATAAGTCTTAATTAATTAAACACATTACATAACCTCATACTTCAACTAAAGTCCGCAATAATAATAAAAATGTTTCTCTATCTTTTATCCAATGATCCAATTTTACTACATATTCTAGATTTATAACTAACCTCTCGATTTATTACAATTGACAAATCATGAATTAGTGATAAGTAAATCAAGCATTAAGAAAAAAAGCTAAATCAATACATATATTAATCAACTATGCAAAGCATGAGAATTGAAATTAAAGATTAAGATTTAGATTACATCTTTGTCCCAACTAATTGAAATACTAAAAGTATGCATGAAACTAGCCACATGGGACAAAACACGAAAAATAGAAATGTGCTTTAATTAATCACACAACCACATCAAAATCAACACCGCTCAAGCACGAGGGAACTTGGTATTATTTAAAATCAGTAAAATTTGACACTAAAGATTCGTTTGATTGCAAGGATGAAAAATTAGTGGAAAGAAAATGAATTTCAAAGAAAATAATTGTCTAGAACTTGTTTCTCGGGAATTGTCAATTAATTATATTTGATTAATATAATTTTCCCCCTGAAAAATGTTTAAATTTTGAATCTTTTGATGATCGTTTAACTTTGTTTTCCATAAAAATTGTCCATTAAAAAGAATTTTTTTTATATAATTGGGAATATAATTTGTTTCCATTGCAAAAAAAAATAAAAAAATGGATTCAATGAAATCATGAAAATAGGGGTCACGTGGGGAGCTCGGGGGAAAATCGATTGTCAAGAAAATTTTGGTTATCAAACAACCAAAAAGTTGGAACTTGGAAAATAGTTCCATGGAAAATATGTAACATCAAACATGCCCTAAAATCAAATTTTTTTGACTTAAATACAATTTTAAAAAATTGTTAACAAATGGATGGGTCTAAAATAATTTCGAAGTATTTTCCAATCTAAAAATAGGGGGCATTTTAACATATTGCCTCAAATTAGGTAATAGAACTCTCAAATAAATATTCTGAATTTAATATAAAATTTTAAAATTTAATTAAGTCATAAAATATTTTTTACCTATTTAAAAAATATATTTTAAACTTTAAATACATAGAAATACTTTAACCATTTAAAAAATATAATATTTATATACTAAGGATCAAAATATAATTTTCGAAATTGCAAACTACACTTTACTCGCCCAAACTTTAGGGCATGTTTGAGCTCCATTTTTAAAGAAAAATGCATTCTTGAATAGTGTTTTTTTTTTTTTTTAAGAATGGGTGGTTAGAAATAAAAAAAAAATCTCAATTTAAGTGTAAAATTATTTTATTGTTGAATGTGTGATTGAAAATGAGTTTTAAAAAAATGAATTTTGAAAAATTAAGGGCCAAACATAGGCTAAATTCGTAAATATACTTTAATCATTTAAAAAATATAATATTTATATACTAAGGATCAAAATATAATTTTTTTGAAATTGCAAACCATCCTTTACACGCCCTCACGCGCTATGAGAAGTTCTATGCTTTTTTTATATAAAATTTGTGACTGGGGAGTCACCGTCACCCTAATCTCAATTGGTGACATATGAACCCAAGGCTATTCTTTCATTTTTTCCCGCTGTTCCACCAATTTAGACATTTTATGTGGTCATATTTCAAAAAGTCTCATACTTAACACCGTGTTTGGGAGAACAAAACAATGAACCGAGAGTGAGGAGGAAAAAATATGTTCTTCATCTTCTCCGATTTTTTTCTTATAATATTGAGATTTTGATCCAAACTTCAAAATCTTAAAATTGTTTGTTTTTATTCCAAATTTATAGTGCTTTATATGGTTGGAAAGCTCATGAAAATACCTTTTTAACCATATCAATCTTACTAATGATAATCAATGAACAAAAAACTGTAAATTTTTAAAAGTTTTTTTTGTAAATTCGACTAGAATTTCAATTTTCTCCTAAATGTAATAACAAAAATTGATGAAATTTTGTAGGTGAAGTATACTACATAGTAGATACGAAATTCCAAAATTTAGTTAATTTTTATTATTATATCAAAAGATGTCGTTAAAAATCACATAAACGCTTCAAAATTTAATATACAAGATTCATGACTCACTTAAATCATCATGTAATAGTATATCTAAACATGAAATACTATAAGAAATTTAACATTAAAGTTCTGATATCAATGAGAAAATTTGCAGCATTCTATAACATAAATTCGGTTCAATTTGTTGACTTGAAGATAAGAATTCCATGATCTTTTTATGATTGAATCACCTTATTTTTCAAATTCTAAAAATTGCATTTTTTTATACTCCAATGGTCCCAATCTCAATTACGATAAAGACTATTATCAATAATTTAAGTATCAAATTTTGTGAGTTTTCATGTTAGATTTGTGGTTTTAGACACTTTGCAATTGTCGGGTATTTTCTATACGAATTTTCACCATTTTTCTTCTCATCTTCTCTCTCTTCTTGTCCTAGACAATTATGTAGGTGATTAGGAAAGTTGATGAGGGTTAAAGGAAAGTTGTAGGTTTAAATTCACTTCAAAACATTCCCTCCAACCTACTTAAGTGTCTTACAGGTCGGGTCTGTAAGTGTTATGCCTTAAGTTCAATCAACTTTGGATATAAATACTTTAAATATATATAATCGATGTATATTTATGGCAATATCTATTATTTAATTGAATTAATATTCTAATAAATTAAATAATAGAATCCGAAGATTCAAGTCTTGGTGATTTGTTAATCACAAGAA
>CAIGRK010211355.1:0-12741 GCA_903798315.1 Fraxinus greggii
TAAAGAAATTTCAAGTTGCAATCTACCAGAAGTTTGAGTTTGGTAACTTTTTTCTTGTGCTTTTTTAGGGATGGACTTTCTGAAACAAAACATATTGCAACGTCGGACTGAAATAAAAAATGACTCGAACGAAGGGGCCTTTAATGTGCCGAGGACCCCATTGAAAGCAGAATCAGTCCTGAAGGATAAAAAATGTAAGATATCTGAGTTATAAACAAATTCATATCCCTTTCCGGAAAGCATGTTTACTACGGATTCTTCCTCTGCAATGTGAAGTCCTTTGTTCAGTTTCATGATATTCTTTGTAATAATCTGGGAAATCATACTTGTAACTTCATTCTTGATCTAGAACTGATTGTTTGACAAGTTTCAAGGATGTCAAACATGTCCAAAACTATCTAAAAGTGTTAGCGGTCAACATGGACACAAAGCCTTCTTGAATCCTGTTAATCGTTCTTTTGTAGATATCTATTAACATTTTGACATGCTGAGATAACTTTCTGTTTGCTGATCATCACTGCTGGCTCAGATCAAGTAAAAGTAAAGTCAAAAGCAGCATGAAAAATCAGAGCAAAATGATTATATCCTTTTTCTTCCTTCCGATTTTACGTTTTTTATGTTGAAGCCTGTATCACCAAGAAGTTATCATCTCAAAATCCAGTTGTTGAATTTGTTATAGTTTGGATTTATGCTTGGAAATTATATCTTGAATACTATTGAAGGCTTTAGTTAATACATTATTAAAGGATGTCAAACACATGTCAAGACTATCTGAACGTGTTAGCATCCAACATGGATACCAAGCCTTCTTCAATCCCTTTACTCATTTTGTTCCGAGAGATCTATTAACATTTTGAGGAAATAACATTTTTTTGCAGATCATTTCTATTGGCTCAGATCAAGTGAAAGTAAAGTCAAAAGCAGCCTGAATAATCAGAGTAAAATGATTATAAATTGTTTCTTTATTATGATTTTTTATGCTTTCGGTATTTAAGCCAGTATTACCATAATGCTATCATCTCAAAATCTAAATGATAAATGTTTGTTTGACTGGTAGAAACAATGCTGTCGTCTCAACTTTAAGCTTGGAAATTATATTACTTGAACCTGATGTAATAAATCCGTGTCTAGTTCTCCTTTGCTAGCTGTTTAGAAGCAATACGTGTTTTTCTGATTAAAGGAAACTTGATGTTTCCAGGTAATGTAAGAAACCAGGATAAACTCAGAGACAAAAATTCTTGCTTAGGGAGTGAAGAAGGAACAATTGATAATGCCAATAACACAAAACATAAAGATTGCAATGTTTCAACTGCTGCTTCAATCTTGCCAGAAATATGGACGGATAGGAAAGGAATCAAAATAGAAGTTGACATCCATCTGCGGGACACTTTTAAACCAGGGACTCCAAATACCGAAAGAGAAAACATTCCCAAGAAGAAAAAAATGCTATCTGAAGATGAAGTAGTTCAACTGACTAACTCTTCAGTGGAATCAACTAAACAGAATACTTGTACAGGCAAAGAAGGTGATGGAAAATCATGCAGGAGATCATTAAATTTTAGTTTGATAGGGGAAAACCCGAGGGAACCAATGTTGGACGAAGAATATGAAAATTCTGTTGATTTTAACAGTGATGCTAAATCATCTGTTGTGCAGTCAAATGGACATGATGGAGAAATGGATGAAAAGCACCGCGGTATAAATCAGATTCGACCCTTTCCCGTTTTGCTTCATGTTTATCATAGGAAAAGGAAAGGCAAAAGTCAGGTCAGCATTAAATCAAAGTCAATGGATCATAAAAGTTCTATATGCAGCAGCACTTCAGGGGCAGTTATGTGCAGAGAAGGTAAAAAAGAGTGTAATTCAAAAGAGATTATCAAACCAATTGACGTGAAGTCAAAGCGTTCAACACATGGAAATACAAGTAGAAAATCTAAGATGAACAAAAAAAATGGAAAGATTATAGACATAGAGCATGGGATGCTAGTTCGGTGTGAGGAAAGGCTTTGTTTTAGCACCAAAGTGCGATCCATAGCAAGAGTTGAGCTTGACAAAAGGACAATGAGAGAATGGAAAGTTTTGGTGGAAAACTTAGATTCGGAATGCACTGAAGAGGCTAAGTGGTGGGAGCAGGAGAGGGTTTTGTTTCATGAGCGAGTTAAATTATTTATTTCCCACGTGCGGTGTATCCAAGGTACTTTGTTCACATTTTGTTTTAATTTATTTGAGCTCAATATAGTCGGAGTTTATTCTTCTTTTAGTGGAGCTCAAATTAGGAGATTCATCAATGGGAAAATTATGAACGTTGCAGGCGATAGGAAATTTTCACAATGGAGAGGTTCAGTTATAGACTCTATAGTTGGGGCATTTTTAACTCAGAATGCTAGTGACAATGCTTCAAGGTATACTGAAATTTTAATAAACTTCATTGTTGTTAGGTAACTTGTCTGTTTTGTTCTTGTTTTATGTCGATACTTTTATCGAACTGCTTTATAAATTTACCTTTTTGTGGACAGCTCTGCTTTCATGTCTCTTGCTGCTAAATATCCATACAGAGCAATCGGAGAAAATTCTTCACCTGAAGCTTCCATTGGTTTATCAACTGTCCGACTGAGAGGAACAAAACGGTCACGTTCTTCCGACTCTGAGCATAGGAAGGATACCACAAGGGCAAAGGAACGAAAGTCAGAGGAGACAAAACATAGAAGGAAAGGAGCCAAAAAGAAAAATGTAATCATCAGTTGGGATAATTTGAAGAAACTATATTCCAAAAGTGACCGTAGAAAGAAAAGTGATGATACATCAGAAGCTGTAGATTGGGATGCAGTTAGGAATGCACCAGTTGAGGAGATATCTAAAACCATCGAGAGAAGAGGAATGAACAATAATTTAGCTACAAGAATCAAGGTATCCCATTTCAACCAACCACACTGGAGTATCTTCCAGTAGCAAGACATTACAACTTCTTTCAATATATTTTTTTTATTATTATTTTTTTTTTTTTCGAAGAATTTCCTCGACATTTTGTCAAAGCAACTTGGAAGTACTGATCTGGAATGGTTAAGAAATGTTCCACACCAGAAGGCAAAGTAAGCCACACGATTGATATATCTATGTAAATCAATAATTTGGGATGATTAGTGCATACAAAATTTCATTTTTCAAATATAAGTATTGAACTATCTCTGGCTGTAGAGATTATTTGTTGAGCATACCTGGGATGGGATTGAAAAGCGTGGAATGTGTACGCTTACTGGCACTCATACAGCCAGCATTTCCAGTAAGATTATATTATGATGATAGGTTTATCTGTAGACTTACCTCGTAAAAGAAAATAATAAAATCTGCATATTGTTGCTTAGATTGACACAAATGCTGGGCGGATAGCAGTACGCCTTGGCTGGGTTCCGCTTCAGCCACTTTCACAAGGACATCAATTTCACCGTCTGAAACAGTGAGAATTACTTACTGGCTTCTAAATTCAATTGAGGTACTAGTTTATATTCAAACAATGACACGTCCAGGTACCCAAAGATCGACACTGTGCAAAAGTATCTCTGGCCAAGGCTGTCTAAACTTGATCCATCAACATTGTAAGAACTTCCCCCCATATATTCTTGTCTTTGAAGAAATATGTTGTGTCAATTACTTTAGCATTGATACTATCAATGCTAACTGTCCTATATCTATGATCTATATGATGCAGGTATGAACTACATTGTCAGATGATTACTTTCGGAAAGGTATGTGAACCATAACATTTGAAATGCATTTTAAAGTTTCAGCATCATCAGCCATCAGGGACCTCGGTATTTCTGTACAGGTTTTTTGTACAAAGAGAAACCCAAATTGCAATTCCTGTCCATTACAAGAAGAATGCAAACACTTCAAAAGTTCTTCCGCAAGGTCTCCCCTTCATGCCGTTCTCCATCCCGTACTTCAACTATTTTCAATGATACACTGAAATTCCCCTATAACATTCAGATCTTTACTATTATTCTTAACTGAAATTCCCCTATAACATTCAGATCTTTACTATTATTCTTAAGAAATCATTTATATATGAGCTGTTAACTTAGTGGATGTATTGGATTGCAGTACACAACTTTCACTTCCAGGAATACATGAGAAAAGCGAAATGGAATCAAAGATTTCTTTGCCATTAGCTGTACATCTGCCAGCACTCAGTGGAACATCGACGGTTCCCCTTCAGGAAGTTGTAGGGTCCAGATCACTAGAATTTAAAGATCAGGATATTGAAAATTTTGGCTTCAATAGGTTACCTCGTATTAGACTTAACAATTGCAAGGTGAAGGAAAGTTTAGATAAATTCAGCTATGAGTATAATATCCCTCTCCAAGATGGTAAAACGGTTAATCCTCTGATGGCTGTTAAACCAGAAACTGCTACTACACCATTTCCCAAATTGAGGAATATGAAGTGTACAAGGACGGACCATCAAGTGTAAGTTTTCTCAGTTTGTATATTTTTCTCTTAGGCAAATGTATCAAAGCCATTCAAATGTAACTGGCGAAGGCTAAGGGCTCTAGGTCTCGTGTGAAGTATTGGCATTAGTAATATGAATATTGGCTCTAAATTGTTCAAAAGTGATAGTAATGGATATAGTCAGCCCAATATTTTTAAATATTTTTCCTGAATGCAGCTATGTGCTTCCTGATTCACACCCCCTCTTGGCGAAGGTGTTACTTCAACTATCTCTTGAATGTAAATTCATTTTCTGTACTCTTAGAACACTTATTAACTGTAAACCTGTAATAGTGCAGCTACCGAAAAGAGAACCCAACGATCCATGCCCATACCTACTTGCTATATGGACACAAGGTATGCCCCCAGTTTATTCCAATTATTCATATGCTATGATGGTAACTTAGCAATAATAAAATCCCGTGAATAACCATAAGGTAATTATTGTGATTTGTGGAACCCAGAAAATCTCAACGAGGATGAGTCTTTATCTTCCCATGACATGCCTGGAGAAGATTCAGTTTACGGAGCATTTCTGGTGAGAAATTCTTGACCTTGCTCAACTATTATCATTAAGATCAAGATTTATAGAAAGTATGCTCAGGTGCCAAGCCGAACAGCAATGAGGGGATGCTTTCCGCTGAATGGAACTTTCTTTCAAGCTAATGAGGTGAATATTCATCCTTTCTACTGTTTATACTAGTGTTACTCTGTTCTTGACCAGCTTTATTACTTACTATATTTAAAACAGGTTTTTGCTGATGATGAATCGAGTGATGTTCCGATTATAGTTTCATGGACTTCTGTAAGGGATCTGCCAAAGACAACTTTACATTGTGGAACGACCATATCAGCAATATTCAGAGGTGCAGGCTTAATTTTGAGTACAAAATAGATGTTGATATTAATTGGCTTACAATATATTTATATGTTTCCATGTAAAAACCAGGTATGAAAAGTGAGGAAGTTCGGTGGTGCTTCTCTAAAGGTACGTAACCGGGATCTTCGAAAGAAGATTGCTAAAATTTGTCCTTAAAACTGCAAATTAGTGTTTAAGCTGTGTATTTTCGAATTCCACAGGATTTGTCTGTTTGAGAGGTTTCGACCGGAAAACAAGAGAACCTAAACCTCTCCCTTCAAGATTCCACCTTCCAAATATGAAAGAAGGCTAATAGGCCATATTTGTCTCTGTTTCTTTTGTATTATGTGCTGTATTTTTGTGCATGTTTGGCAAAGCTTTTTCATGTTCAGGCTGATTAAACATATTATATAGGACTCGCGGCTTATAATCTATGCTAATGTGCGACTCAATATGTATAAACCCTTAAGATCGAAGTTATGAGCCTTGCGAGCTACCCAACTTTTCTAACGATAAGAAATCTCGGCTTTTTTTTTTGCCCCCTTTTTTTATCTTTTGCTCGTCTCTAGTATGTACAAGATTGAATCCTTTTATATTTCAACGAATATTTCGTGATAATTTGTATTGGATTACAGATTTTGCTGATCATATTACTACGCTACCAACTTTCGGAAGTATAGCATCTTTTTCGATCCAAAGTGTATCAAACAGGAGCGTACGTAAAATTCTTTCTTGAAAGTCGAAAAAATTTGGAATGTGCCAATAATAATGAATAAACAAACTATTTTCAAATTCAAAGTTGAGAATTACAAATTAAAACAAAAATTAGAATATATGTGCTATCTTTCCCTATAAAAATTTAACACACCAAAATATTGAAGTTATGCTATTGATGACTGCAGTGGAGGCTCCATATACCGTTCAAACTAGGTTGCAAGAGAATAATGGAGCCCAATGCCTTAAAAATCATGGAAACTGGAAGGACCCTCCAATTTGATTGTTACCTGCAGGTGGATTGATGGCAACCCAGAGAAGTGAAATGGTGATTGCAATGAGTCCTGACCAAACAAACACGATGGTCGGTGTCCTCCCGCGTCGTCCCATCAGTCCTTTGGCGAACGGGTAAAGATGAGCCAAAACCCAGAAGCTAAAGAATACTCCTCCGAGCAAACGGCTCCATTGAGGTATGTTGCTATATATAGTCCGACTAAAACCGACTGCTATTGCAATTAAGTTAGTTATCATGATAGTAATAGGCGGGATCATCAAGGATGTCCATTTTATGATATAGAGATCAGCAAAGTCATCGTCGTTTTCATCACCAGCAGATTTTGATGTCAAAGTGAATGAGATCTCGATCCCAGCGACGACCTTGAGTAGTCCTTGAAGCACGGCAGCAAGATGCGCGCTCGTGCCCCCAATCAACCAGAATTGCTCGTTACGCCACCATTCTTCCAAAGCAACGCCAGACCACTTGATTTCAAGTACGGCCAGCATGCACAGCGTCAAAGTGATGACGAGGAGGTATGTGAGGAAGGTGACGTTTAGAGTCTGGACAATAAACTGACCAGAGAAGAGCGACAGCGCAGGAAGGAAGCAATATACTATCAGAAAAATGGAGGTGAATGGATAAATACCAACATTAAGGTAAGCAATTCTCTGCAGAATCTTCATCTTAGGACTGGCTAGAAAAGCATTATTACGTGAAAAGAAGATCTCGACTGAGCCAGTGGCCCATCGAAGGACTTGGTGAAGCCTGTCTGTTAGATTGATAGGTGCAGTGCCACGGAAAGCATCCCTCTTTGTCACGCAATATATAGATCTCCAACCCCTATTATGCATCCTATAACCTGTTACCACATCTTCCGTAACAGACCCATAAATCCATCCGACCCGGTTGCCCCACTCGGTTTTATCTTCATACCAACATGAGATGACACTAATTGCCTCAGCTACTGTAGATGCATCAAGGAGTTCCCTAGGAATGGTTAGAGCGCCAGGAGGTCGTCCATTCTTTACAGCAGGGTGATCTGCAAGTGGCCTGCCTTGAAATTCTGCCACTGGGATTGAATCAATAAGGAAATTGGAGTTTCCAAACCTTTTAGAGAAGAGAGAAGGATTCATTTGATCGTCGTCAGAATCTCCCATTCTAAGTGCTCGGTGTTCTTCAGGTGCAGAAGAAACAGATGAACTTTTCTTAGGACGGGAAAAACAACAGCTACAACAACCAGAGTGGTAGTCCTTTGATCGTGGAGGGTCAAAGCCGTAAAGTGCAGTCCTACGAAAGAGGCAACCAGTGCCCACATAAACTGGACCCTGAAGTCCGTCCAAAGCACGCATGTTGACATCAAAGAAAACTGTATTGTGATTCGCATAGCGATCAGATGGATCTATTCCCTCAAATCTCTGAGGAAACTGTATATAACAAAGACGGTCCCCACCACGGTCCATCATAAAACACATGCCCTCTCTTATCGCCTGGGAGTTATAGATGTAGTGATCACAGTCGAGGTTAAGTATAAATGGGCCATTGGACATGATGGCTGAGGCTCGAACCAACGCATTCATTGCCCCAGCTTTCTTATTGTGATCATACCCAGGGCGCTTTTCACGAGAAACATACACGAGCAAGGGAAGCCGAATGTCAACTTCTGTAAAATCAAGTGGACCATTGTCATCAACAGTTGTCCCATGAAGAGGTTCGTCACTTGGAGGTTTCAACATTACCTGCAGTTTAAAAAGGCTGAGTTTGCAGCAGATTTACTCAACAGCAAAAGGAATTCAAATAGTAGATTATATGCAGTTTGCATTCTTTGTTAAAGCTAATTATAAATTCCAAGTCTTTTCAATTACCTGTATGATTCCTGCATGGTCACCCTTAGAATGCTCATGAGTAGAAACTGTCCACGTGCCTGGCCAGTGAGTCCCATCTGCCATCCATGTTGCTTTAGAGACCTTCACAGGTTCCACGGGTTCATCCCCAGCAGTCTGTCTCTGAAGCTTCATAGCCTTGATTTCTTCTCGAGCATTATAGGCATCAGAACGACGACGAATTGAATCAGGAAGGCCATTGATTCGAACCTTAAATTCGTCATATTCACGCTTCACTCTCCTACGATCCTTGACAAAATCTGGCCGCACCTTATTCTTATAGGGATCTCTTTTCAGGCTGAAATAAGATTCTGGGTTTCTTGGTTCAATATTGTGTTTTCGGCAGAAAGGTATCCACAGGTTAGCAAAACTTGCAGCTTCTGCCATGGCTTCAAATGTCAAGAGCGCACCTCCATCATCAGATACATAGCAAGAGAGCTTTTCAACAGGATAATCGGCAGCAAGAATAGACAGAATAGTGTTAGCAGTAACAAGTGGAGGTTCTTTTTCTGGATCAGCTGTAGAAACGAATATATCTACTCCTGGAAGATCAGATTTTCCAGTCGGATTGGCCGGACTGGGTGTTTCAAATTTTTCTTTCAACACGTTAAGGTCAGTAGCACGATTAATAGGGCAGAGCTTTGGAAGCTGGTCGAGTAGCCAGGAGAAGGCAAACCAAATCTCACAGATAATTGACATAAACCATAGCCATCTTGCATCTTCGTTGGGGTTACTAATCCTCCATTCAAGAAACAGTCCAAGTACAACTATACGAATAAAAATTAAAAGTCTGCAAGATTCAAGTAAAAAAAAAAATACTTATCAGCCTCTTGTACCTCTTAAAGTTCTTAATTCCATACAAAATTAGCTTGGCATTATTATTATAGTTCCCAGACTGATATTACGAAAATTCAGAAGAATACGATTAAAAAAGTTATAAACTGAATATAAATATACTTTAAATTTTGGATCATGAAGCATAATGGGACCACATTATCCAAGGCAAGATGTTAAATGTGGTGTTCAAATTCAAAACCTGCTCCATGGCAACAGATTTGATTCAGCAGAGCATCAGTATAATGTCACATAAAATAGAAAAGAATCTAGCGTAAACTAACTAATGATGTTAAATTTGGATCACAAAGCATAATGGGACCATAATCCATAGCATAATTGATAGATTTCCACTAGATGATAGCACCTAAGACCTTTACTAACAACCAATATTTTACCTTGTCTTTTGTGATCACATTCCTTAACTACATCTCAATAGTACTGATTTCACATATAAATACAAAATATATCCATTTACAGGAATAATAATTTTAGGGAATCCAATAAAACAAAAGATAAAACAAAGATAACTACAGAAACAGTATAGAGAACAATAAATCATAATGACTTTACCGATATGGGCTGAGTACTGCAGCCGGTATCTTCAATTTTCGGGTGAGCGGCCTCCAAGGTTTGTTGAGAAGTTCCGGAGGCTCGCCAGTTTCATCTTCTTTATCCTCTGCCAATCCTCCATCCTTTGGCCATATAGCATTGCCATACCCATAAGTCCCCTTGGTCTCAAACAACCATCGGTTGTGATCAAAATCTGCCCCCGTTTGGCTCCTTACTAGTGCTGACCTGTTTGCTGATTTCATCAGTGACAACCTCCTCTCCATTTTTGAAATTCCAACATTTGATGGCAGAGGTAAAGGTTGACCAGGTTCCACCGAGTTTATAGCCAAATCTGTATTCCTATAAAGCTCTTTACAACCGGGGCAAATCCCATCACCCGTTTTGAGAGCATCAACGAAACAATCCCTGCATATCTTGAAATCACATTCACAGGGGAGAATATCTTCACCCCTCTCATCACTCATGACCTTTCCATCACAACCAGGGACTGCACATGAAGATCCTTTTGCTCCAGCCATTTGAGGATGGATAGTCTCAGACTCGATCACCTTATCCATCAAGTGAGCACGGGTAGCACTGTTATAGCCACCAGTAAACAAAGAACTTGATACATACTGCTCTTCAACCCTCTGTGACATTGGCGGATCCTCCCTCATCGAAGGATCCATAGGCTGATTATCAGGAGTTGCTGGTATTTGCACCGTGTAGTTCGAGAATTCCAAACCGCTGATGTCACTATCAAGACTATCCCTCGACAAATTGACATATCGACCTGATGATGTCCTACGAGCAAATGTCACGGTTGGAGGACCTGGAACTCTTCCAGGTTGTGAGTCTGAAGTTTTGAAGAATCTGGAAGCCATTCTAAAAAAAATTTGCTCTGAAAACTTATATCAGAAATCGCCAGAACCTGTAGATTCAATATGATCAAGAAAATCAAAAACAGAACCAAAACTATTTCGAATAAAATTAAAAGTATCCCTACTACATTTCAGCATTACTATATAACTCTCTTCCTTAGTTGCAAAGATAACTTTATTTACACAAAATCCAGCTAATGAATTAGCAAAAAGCGCTATACATCATCGGGTATACTTTTGCTTTTAATGTAGTCGATTAGTCTGAAAAGGTATGAGCCCGAAATTCCAAACTTTTTCCGACAAAACACAAAAAAATAGCACAACAATAAGTACCTATAAACTGAAGAATTGGAAATCAATGATGAATCTCAAGGCAAACCCGAGAAGAAAAGGTCTTCAAATCAAAATGTGTATTCAAAAACGTGCAGGCAATAACCTATCGCATATGAATGTATACCAAAAGATTTAGAGAGACAGGCAGACAGACAGAGAGAAATATATCACCGCATCTCCACTACTATGCCACCCCAATACTTTAAAAGGAAGAGGGCAATCAACACTGCTTATAAAAAAACAAAGAAACATCCTCCCAACCCCCCAAGACGTGTATGAAAAATTCAAAAACAAAGATTATTATAATATGATAGATATAACATACTTGTTATTCTGCACACAAATGGTATGCATATACAACAGATTACAACTGTAACACCAATGCTTTCTTGGCCCACATAATTGTCTAAATATGACCAAGTCCTAAATTTTCTATATTATCATATTTTCTTCGAGGCAGTAAAGCCGGCTTATACTCTCTCCTTCAGAAAAACCCACAAGCTCTAATCTTTTTTATATACAAGAATCAAGTAAAAGTAAGGAAAAGAGAGGTAAAAAAAACTAAAAAGAGAGATCTGACAGTAAAATTTACGAATATACCTTGTTAATAATATAAAAACAGATTCTTTTTTCAAAGCATTTCGTTTAAACAGTGGGATTAACTGCTGTAATCTTGTGCTGTTTTTTCGTCTTTACTGTATAATGCAAGGGTGGATTTTCCTTTTTCACTCCTTTTTTTTTGGGTGGAAACAGATTGAGAAAATGGGAAGACGGAATACTGGGGCTGGCAACAGCATTTGCCCGCTTTTGTACGCGGTGATGTTTGGCTCAAGTTTATAAAAGTCATATTTATTTACCCATTTCGAAAAATTCATAAATAATATTCATTAATTCATCGCCCATTTATATTTATTTATAATTTGAATTATTCAAAAACACCTCCCAAACATGATGAATTCGGTCTTGAAAAATTCATAAAATATACAGCAGTCGAATGTATCTACAAATTTTATTTTGGTCGAAAATGTACATTTTATATTTGTCTGATCCAATTACATCACGTAAAAGTTGACATATTGATTTACACAAATGTGACTTGACAAATTTTAATACATTGTGCTTGACAATACATTTTTCAATCAACTGTCAAATTTTTGATACATAGGAAAATTCAATCAAGATGTACAAGTAATTTAATACAAAGAACAATACTACTTGTAAAACTCTTTCATCGAGTGCACGATCATAACAAGACCCGAGGAAGAAGTTTAGGATAACTATGTACCAACAACTGCAAATACTTCATACATAAAGCATGAATCTTGTCATTTTTCCTTTTTTAAATGAAAAATATATGTATAGGAATAAATGGAAAAAAAATAATTTGTTAGTATCGATGTTATTTAGCCCCTGTTTGGTAGAGCTTAAAATTCAAATTTTAATTTAAATCAAAATCAACAGTTAATTTTAACCACACATTTCACGGGATCCACAACTTTTCAACCACACATTTTATCAATTTTTTTTATCAAAATTACTAAAAAACTGATTTTAATCCGTACCAAACAAAGGGGCCTAAACTCGACATATAGTGAAAGGATATCGTAATTTTTGTTTTATTATTTAAAAATTGACTTTTTAGTTTTTAACGGGCAAAAAATTGGAGAGGAACCATAATTATTCATACGAGGATGTCAGTCCCTGTTCCAAAGAAGGCACTCATAGGTTGGGCATTATTTTTGCAAATAAGTTTTCATTTTCATTTTCTTTTTCTTTTTCATTTTCATTTTCATTTTCATTTTTATTTTTATTTTTATTTAAAAAAAAAAGAAAACGTTTTTTTATTAATAATAACTAATAAGCGGTCATGGGCGGCAGTTGTCCACATTCTAGAAATTATACAATTTTCTTTGTATGGAAATAATA
>CAIGRK010211414.1:0-10521 GCA_903798315.1 Fraxinus greggii
AGTAGTTTTGTTGTATATGTCAAGTTTTTGCCTCCCTTATTATTTTCGCCAGACTGCGCTCATATGATCGAGGTATATATATCAGATATTTTGTGTATCAAGAACAAAAATATGCGGACATGCTGTAAAAAAAAAAAATCTCCAGTTGAGAGAGGGATAGAGAAATGGAAGGGGAAAATGTAGGGCTTGCTTTAAAATTTTGATAGAATGTTTCTTTGCTTAGGTTTCACGTTTCTATCAAAATTCGTGGAGCAGGGATCAAATGACTGTGACAGGCACACGGGTTATTTCATTTTTTTGTGCCCTTTTGGAATCATCAAGAATATGACGTTGCACTCAAGGCAATATCGTAAGCGGTGCAATTAGGATCGAGTCGGTGCGGCGCAATATTATACGTGGTGGATTTAGGATCTCTCGACATTGCTTCTTTTTTTTTTTGTCCTCCCATTCTTATCTCTTTCTAAACCATTCCTCGCCGTTTGACTGTGTAGTAAAAATGCATATTCTAAATTTCTAACGTCAATGTATGAATAAAAGCGACGTCTTTATTTATTGCCAATTATTTGAATAATTAATATGGTGTTAAACTTGAGTTCTTAATAGTCTAGGCGTGTTTCGGTTAATGTGTTTCTCTATTGGTCTATCAGTGTTGCCAAATTTGAACTTATTTGTGTTAATGCCATGTGCTTTGTTATTAGTTGTGTAAGAGTTGCATCTTGTTTCCACTTCTCTGAGTGAGAATTTGTTGGGATGGTACAAGATCAAAAGTCCGCATCGATCAGATTTGGGGATGGTGTTGTGTTTTAAGCAAATTGGACTACTCTCGAAACTCCAATTCTCTACAAAATTGAATATAGTGGGAGTGTTGGTCAGCATGGTGAAAAAGTACTGAATTTTCAAACCCAAACATATGAGTTTGGATTACATTCACTTATATTTTATATCTTGCAGATGTTCAGGAACTGACTTTAATACGTAGGAATATACATCTGATGAACAGCAGTTGATTGCCATTAACAATCTTTGATCCTCAAAATCATGTGGTTATAATAATTGATTATTATATTAAGAGTTTGCATTTGTACGTTATGGTTGCAATGGTTGATTATAATCGTCACCTCACACAAATTGTGAATGTGGCAGGTATCGGTAGATTGTGCAATAGTGATCAGTCCTAGAAAGCAAGCTGTAACTAGCAAGCAGTGTGGATTCGATGGCCTCAGTGTATGACCCGTCCAAAAATGCCATATCCGACCCTTTTTAAATCTTATTTCCTTTCTCTGTCTCTCTTCAAGTACCAGGGGCGATGGAGAACTTACCAAGTGAGTTCCCACGGCCAAGCACATGGGGTTGGGACTGAATGGTTAGAAAAGCAAAACCCAGAAGTGTAAAACAAATTGTAGAAAAGTTGAGACTATTATTGGCCTCAATATTTATAAGGAGATATTTGCAAGTTTTGGAGTCGATTGATGTGTTCCCATTCCCACCCACTCACATTGACTTTGATGTATTATTATTATTGCCACTTCCAGAAGAGAATCTGATGCCATGACCTTTTTAGTTGCAGTCCCATTCTTACAACTGTGTGATACTTTTTTGAAGTTGTTTTCAAGTTAAAATTGGTTTTATATGATTAATTGTACTCGCATGCGTAGGGGTTCGAGTGGAATTTTCTAAATAATTTTCATAGGTTAAATAAATCTTGTGTGAATGTTGTTGACCTTCAAATTCTGCGGATTCAAATGTCTATAGATCCCAACTACTCTTTTGTTCATGTGCATGTTACACACACTTGAATATGATGTTAAATAGCACAAGAATGTAGCTCCAACGGAGTGCGGCGTTTGAGTGTACACTGACGCTTAAGTCAATTGACGAAATATATTTGTGTGTTAGAGAGACGATAGATGAAAATATGGATGCTCGATTGAAGATTACTATCTTTATCTTAGAGTTCAATTATATCAAATGACACCGTGTCAAGTATTTATATGACTTAGAATAGATGAGTTTTAAGTCCATTGAATACTAGACATGATCTCATACCAATCGCTCGTCAAGTACCATTGTGTCAATCTATAGCCATTATAGGTTTGCACCCCGAGAATCATTGGCTTGCACTCGAGAAGCATTGGATACTTAATATATGACCTCATCTCAAGTGTCAACAGCGCATTGGTCAAATTGAATTGCCCCATAGGCACCAGGCTATCATAGCCTGAGTATAGGCTGAAAAAACAGCACCGTTGCAGAAGTGTCGTATATAGAGTACCTTGTACATCTTGATTGAAGCGAAGCTTACAATAAATGTCAATCACCTCAAAAGAGGTGAAATCAATAATGAGGGAACCGTGCTACTTGTATAGAGAATTTCCACAAATTAACTTACTCTCCTCAAAAAAGGGCATGCGGAAGTGAATGCCAAGTTTTCGACTTTGGGCAGCATTCAACTTGCTTGGCTGCCACATGACCAGCCACTTAAGCTGAGGCATAACAAATGTTATTGCTGTGCAGTTTAAAACATTGCTCCTTTCTTGCTGGATGAAGAATGATTTCTGTTCGTTCCCTTTTTTGTTCAGCGAACCGTGCTCTATCGGCTAATTGGATTCTTGGAGATACGAAAGAACATGAGGTTGAGCCAGCTGATTAATGTGTATATAAATAATAAAATCCATTAAGAGGGCAACATAACGAATTCCTAAATGCAATATGTTTAAGAGAATCAAAAAGGTCAAAATAAACATTTTGTAGAGAATAGAAATAACATTTCGAAATTTTATCAGTAAATAACGGCTAGTGATAAAAGTCAGCAAACTTTTAAGAACTACAATCAAGAAGTTTTTCACCATAAGTGCAGAGGTCCAGAAAAAGAAATTCAGATACTTCATAATCAAATCAAATGCAAAAATGATGAAATCCAAAGTTTCTCACAATTTCTTCTGATACTAGAATAACTTAGGCCTTGAGCCGACCAAAAAACTTCTGCTTCTCCTCTGTAGTCTGGAAGCGTCCATGTCCAAACTTGGAAGAGGTGTCAATAAACTTGAGCTTGATTTCTTCAAGGGCAAGGCGAGAAGTCTGGTTGAGGAGAGACTGGCGAAGTGTAACAACCCTTTTCTTAGGACCAACGCAGCAACCTTTGATCATTAGAAAATCATCCTTAACCACTCCATAGTGGGGAAATCCACCCATAGGCGTAACATCTTTCTCAGTCCTGAAATCATTTAGAGGGGTGAAAAATCATAATCAGCTTATCGGAGAAAAACTTGTACGCCGGGGAACTAGTACAAGATTTGAAAAACCCAGACATAACATGACTACAAAAGAATATCAAGGACAAAACACAAGTTTCAATCAGAGAACTCCATGAAAGCAGATATACAGTGGACCATATTGAACAGAACACATTCATGATGATCAATTGAGAGTTTTCATTGGTTGAGTTGAGAATGGTGAAAACCACGAGTTTAGTTATGAGAATAAGGTGCCAGATAATATTTGAACCTGTCAAACTCAGTGCTGGCCGTGTGTGTCTCTTCCCCTGTCTTGCCAAGCCTATAGATCTTTTTGTTCATTTCAGTACGGTGGTGGTATCCATTCTGACCAGCCCTGGCAACAGTAAAGGAAACTCGAGCAGGGTGCCATGCACCAATACAAGCAACCTTTCGGAGACCCCTGTGGGTTTTGCGAGGAAGACGGGTGACACCCCAACGGGTTACGACACCTTCATAACCTTTACCCTTTGTCACACCAATAATATCAATCATCTCATCTTTCTGGAAAACGGCATCCACAGGGACCAGCTTCTCAAAGAAACGATATGCGAAGTCAACCTTCTGGGCAATAGTCCCACCATTAACCTGTATCTCCATCAAGTGTGCCTTCTTCTGTTTCAGCCCCTTCATCTTCCTTATCTGCATTGTGAACAGAAGGAATTTGATTAGTCTGTGTTCTTGTGAACAAGATGCCTGAAGACTTCTTGGAACTGTAGTAGCCACTTTCAAATGTGGAAGTTCAAGTTTCAATTATGACAGGCGGGGAGGGAATGGCTGAGAGATGCACCGATCTAGCCTTTAAACACCCTCGGTTTTGATTGGAAGCCGAAGCAGAAGCTAGGGAGGGGGCATTTGTAAAGGCTCAATTCAGTTTCCAGAAACGCAAAACAAATGACTCGAGGAAACAATGCAAAGAGTGACTCACAGCTTTTGGGACGTAAAATATTTATATATAAAAAGATATCTAATATCAAGTAAAAAAAATCCAAAATGTAATGCATTATCTAACTATTCCATTCATAGACAAATAACTATTTTTCAACCGTAATTGAGCCATCCAGCAGAATGATCAAATATTTCATGTGAAGGATAATGCATCAAATTGTAGACTATCTAAAATACAAATATTATTAGTAGACCTTATATGTAGCAGCAAAACAGTGTTCCTATATGCCAACGTGATTTTCTCCACAACCAAATTCTGTAGACTATACTCAGTGCCTAAGTATTATATTCCCACCACACAAAAGGCGACTAGATTTGCACCGCCCCATCTCATCATGAATATTCCACCAATTGGCATGTTGCTCCAGGAAATTTAAAGATAAAAGCCCTGGGAAATTAAAAAAGATTTAGCCATTGATACCTGAGTGTGAGCCAAAACCCGAATAACAGATGCATATTTCTTCATCTTCTCTATCTGCGACTGGATATCCTTTTTCCCCTCATCAGTCTCCAGTTTCTTTGAATACTTGGTAAAGGCCTTCTTCTTAGACTTGCACCAGTTCTTGTAAAACCTCCTCTTTATATCCTCGCTCAGGTGCTGAGCCCAAACAGTGTTAAGACAGCGAAGACCACGAGGCGTCTTCACATACCCTACCACTCCAACAATAACCATTGGAGGTGTTTCGATAATAGTTACGGCTTCACAGGTCTCTTTCTTGTGAAGTTCTGCGATTAACAGTTCCAAATTAGATTCAAATCAAATTTTAAGCGATACAAAACAAGATTGTAAAATTTATGACTCATAGAAAACAGAGACAAGCTCAGAGAGAACTTCACTGCATCTTTTTGTTTAGCCACGTATGCAAATAACAAATTTCAAGTCAGCAGATATCTGGCCAACAATTTATTAAGACAACAACAGGAAGATAAATCACATGATATCAAAAGGAAAATTATCACGGAATAACTATACTTGATCCAGGCTTCTCGACTTCTCTGACAATGTGAGTCATGCCAGCCTTGTAACCCAAGAAGGCAGTTAGCCTACAGGGTTTGGTGGGATCATCCTTAGGGAATGCCTTCACTGCATTATTCAAGACAAAGAACAATGTTACTACTAATAAAAGGCCAGAAATTTCGGTTTTCTACCATTCTACCACATGATGAATAGCCAATATATACGTATAAAGATATCAGTATAACATGCCTATGTTTGAGCCCCATTCTTTCGCATTTTTTCCCATTTTTTTTTTCTACAGTACTCATTTTTAACCACACATTCTTCAAATAAAATAATATTACACACAAATCTAAAATTTTTTATCACTTTTTCACCACACATTCTCCCATCAATCACTATTCAAAAACAACTTCTTCCAAAAAAATAGGGGCCAAACACTAGCTATATAAAACCATATAGAGCATGAATTTGAAACAGATTGTCAGAAGACCTCTTATAGTAGAGTAACGCTATTCAGCCCCAATGAGGTTACAACCCCAGGTTATATTGCGCTAAGGTGGCATTAAATGATAAGTCACCTAACAACACATGGACCAAAGGTTATAATATCAGTGGGGGCAAAAAAACATTATTTGTTATGGTAAGTAGTAGTAAATATGTTTATAGTCCAGATTATTATTATTTTCATTTCCCAGACTCAACAAATCATAACATTAGCCTATGTTTGAGCCCACTTCGTTTTCATCTTGTTCCATTCATTTTTCTACAGTATTCATTTTCAACCATACATTCTTCAAATAAAATAATATTACGCACAAATCTAAAATTTTTTATCACTTTTTCACCACACATTCTCCCATCAATCACTATTCAAAAACAACTTCTTCTAAAAAAAATAGGGGCCAAACACTAGCTATATAAAACCATATAGAGCATGAATTTGAAACAGATTGTCAGAAGACCTCTTATAGTAGAGTAACGCTATTCAGCCCTAATGAGGTTACAACCCCAGATTATATTGCGCTGAGGTGGCATTAAATGATAAGTCACCTAACAACGCATGGACCAAAGGTTATAATATCAGTGGGGGCTAAAAAACATTATTTGTTATAGTAAGTAGTAGTAAATATGTTTATAGTCCAGATTATTATTATTTTCAATTCCCAGACTCAACAAATCATAACCAATATGCAAATAATTTTCTCCAACTATTAATATAAAAATTACTTCGATACTAACACTTTCGAGGTAAAAATTTAGATGGCTGATTAGCAACTTTTTGTTTTATATCTGTATACATAATTTTCAAATAAAAATATTGTTCCGCCTCCATCTGCCGCACAAACGACATGCTAAAAGAAAGGACAGAGGCAATCTTTTTCCTAACAGCACAAAACTTTATCAACAGATGCAAGTCATGCATCAATTTAACCATTTCCATCCCAAAAATTTCAAAGAGCATTAGGTTTATTCTCAATTTAAAAGTTGCTCACCCTTTCCCCTATGGCGTGCAGCTCGCTTCCTCGGGAGAAACCCGAGTGACCCGTGCCTTGGGTGCTCAAATTTCCTGTGAGACATATTTCCCTTCCTTCACTCTGAAACAACAAAATGTACGAAAACATTCATATTACCGCGTTTCCAATCAGTTCAGCTTATTTACATGCTTGCCGCATAAAGACAGATGCTGTAGATTAAATTTAAGAGAAATTATCGAGTGAATGAATCGAAAATGAAGTGGTTTATCCTAACAGTGTGTAAGAGAGAAATCGAGAGAGAACCTGCGAGGTGTAACGGCGTTGCAGGGTTCAGAGGTGAACTGAAAAAACCTACTGATGCTGTGTTTGTTGATAATTTATAGCAGTACCATAGATAGGCCGAAAACACGTAAATGGGCCACAAGCCGCTCAAAGCCCAAACGTAAATCTATGTTTCCTTCCTAATATATTAGGGTCCGTTTAATTGTAAAAGTGAAATTTAAATAAAAAAATAAATAAGTTTTATGGAATTGAATTGCCTAAAACTTATTTGTTTGACTTTATTTTCGATATAAATTGTATTTTGTGGCACAAATTCAAATGCTTCACTTTCGACCAACAATTTTTCTCTCTGTCACGCACGCACCACTTTTTTATATATCCTCCCCTAATTTTCTCCTCACAAGACAGTACACTACCTTACACTCTTTCCCAATTTTTCTTCTTTGCTCTCACACGCACCATTCACACACGTTCTCTGTTTCTCTCAACTCCTATTTTTTCTCCACATTCTTCACTTCACCCATACATCATATATTCAGCCACTATTTATAGACAACAATGGCGATGGCTTCTTTTTCTTCTTCTGCATAATTCCATAATGTCGGTGATGGTGGCTTTCTTCAACTTCTAGAGAACTCTTCCATAAAATCAGAACTAATCCTTCCAGATTCTTCTAGCTATGGCAGCCACTATAGATATTTCCAGAATCTGTTTAGATGAAGATGAATAACCCACATAAATCTAGAATCTTCCTTCTAAGTCGGTGATTATGGAAAATATATGGAAAGTCGATGATGATTCCTCAGTTGATGGGTTTGTTTCAATTGCCATTTGCCAAGAAAATGAAAAACTATCTCACCCATGGGAAAAATCAATTCCTCAATTTTGTGGAAAAAAACCGTCACGTGAAAGGAAATGAGAAAACAAATTGCCTAGAAAATATTTGTCATCAAACAAGCCCAAAGGTGGAAAATGGTGGTATAATTTCTATTTTCCTGGAAAAATTTGGCCTACCAAACAGGCTTTAGAGAAAATTACCTAGAAAAATTAAAGACTACTTGTCATAAATCTTTACTATCTTAAAAGAGACAATCCATCGTTTACTGTTCATTTGTGAAACTTTTTTTAATCCAATATTTTCCATATACATACGCCACCATTCATCCAAGCTTTAAGGGTAATATGGACTACCTCCTACCCCTACACACAATTGTTGACTTTGAATATTTGCTTTTTTTTGGAAAATAAAAATGGAGGAAATGACAACTTCTCTCACAAGCTCTTTGCTTTAGACCAATAACATCAATTTCATCTTCGCTAGCAAGTTAACGGAGGTTACAATTCAATACTAAATCGTATATTTTGCGATTTTCAAATTCCCCACTGGAAGCATAGGAAGATCGTGAGGATTAGTGATGGAAAGTTTGATATCTTTGGTAAATAGATTGCGGAGAACTTGCATGTACTCGGAGATAATGGAGAAGATAACGAGTTGCCTACTCTTTGAAATAGGCTATCATCTATAAATGTCTTCAGTAGTCAGGTTTGAGAATTCCATTAATTTCTAACTTAGTTTCTATAATTTGATCTAAGTTCGCAGTTTAGTTTCACCTGTGACATCGGTTTCGTAACATAAGATATTGAAACAGTTGGTCAGTGTAATATTAAGGGTTTGTATGAGCCCACTCTTTGGAAAAATAAATTTATGGGCGAGATATTATAATTCCAATCAGAAGATGATGCCATAATAAGTTGAAGTTCTTACTGTTCATTTCCACATGTTCTCCATTTGGAAACAGAATACATAAGAGCTGATTCATTGTTAATGAAAAGAAATTCATGAACATTGCTTCCGTTTTAATTTTTTGAATTAATTAATGTATAATAAAAAGAATATTTAGGTGTTGAAACATGTTACTTAACATTTATAAGCATGTACATTAAATGAACATTTAAATTACAACTATAGGATCTGAATCTCTTGACTTTGGAAAAATGACCCAGGATGGTACTGCAGCACGGTAATTCCAACCGCGCATTGTGCCTTCTTCCTCTGTCCTCTTTGCCCACGTCTCCACTCTGCGTGGAGACATGGATATCCACGCTGCACCAAAAGAGTTGTCTCCGCGAGTGGGAAGACACTGCATAGAGCCGCGGAGATTAGATCCCGTTTCACGCAGCGCCGCACTAATGCTTCTCTCCATGCTGCGTCATTTGTCTGTTATATTTTACACGCATAGAGAACAACAGATAAAGACTTCATTTAAATTCCAACAGACACAACATGTCGATCCCCGAAGCGACATACCATTTACATAACAACAATAAACAAATAAATAAATTATGAAAAAATATATAACAATTTTTCAGTTCAACTATGTAACATTGTTAATTTGTTTTGATGTTATTGAAAACTGAGACAATTCTATACATATCTTTATTGCTAAACAACAAAGTATAGATACAATCTTACCACTAACATTACCTTTAAAATAAGCAATAGACTGGTAATGTGTGATAAATTTAAATTTCATATATCAGGTGGTGGTATTAAAATTAATAAATATTTAATTAAAATGTACATAATTATAAACTAATTAGATACCTGAATCTAATTAAATAATTTTAAAACTAACCAAATCAGTTTTAACATTTATCCCACTTACTCTCTCTTCATCTTCTTTACATACATGACACACTTTCTTTCTACGATACACTCTTTATCTACCACATTGGCTCACACGATCTTCTTCTTCAAGTTGAACAGCAATTTTGCCTTCTATTATCTTCAATATTCCCGAATTTCAACCTCGCCCAGTCCTCGCATCAATTAAAAAACATCGCCATTGTGAAATCTCCCTTGTTTGTGTTTTTTTTTGCCTTGTGTTTTTTTTTTCCAGAAATTACAAATATTGAAAATGGTGTTAAGAGTATAAAAGGAAAGCAATAGAAAATGGAAAGAGAAAAAAGAAGGTTCCAGAATATTCTTCTTGAAAGAGTTTGAAGATGTCGGTCGGGGTGGAAAATCTTTGAAAAATGTGAAATCGATGTTTATGGTTTCAGTTTTGTTGTGCATTTGTTTTCCAGTAAGTGTTGTATTGTATGTGTAGACTGATTATGGCACCAATCATGTGTTGTAATTTGAATTTTAAACTCAGTGACATGTATTCCGAGTTATTTGTGAATTGATCTTAATAGTTTGTGATTTGTGTTTCTTTCCCAAACCTGAACAAATTTTGTAAAATTGTGTTCGGAATGTATGTGATATAATAAATTGTCATGGCATGTATGATGTGCTTGTGTGTGGCATGTATACAACGATGTGGTGTTTGGAGTAATGGTTGTTACCCCTCGTCTTAGAAGACTCAGAGAAGTCATGACACGTGGATTGAAAGTTGGACGTTGACTAGCAATGTCAAAACAAGGAGAGAGTCAGCCAAACCGATGTTATACGAAGTTCCTCTTCTTTCAGCTGATGTTCTGCTCCTGCTGATTTCCGAAGTCCATACTATCCAGAGCCCCTGCTGATGTCACATGAGGAATTAAGGAAATTCTCCTAGAAAACAACCTCAGAATGTCTTCC
>CAIGRK010211526.1:0-17193 GCA_903798315.1 Fraxinus greggii
GGCTTATTTGCAAGAATCCAAAGTTTGTGGGTCCTAATTTGAATTTCCCATATTTTAGAATATTCGAGAAATTGTGCAAATCAACTGAGTCGACTATCTTATTCCCCAAGTTACACCGACCCGCAATATGTATAAATACCACCGCATATTCCGTTTTCTCTACCATACAATTCTTCATCCATCTCACGAAGAAATCATGCCTCGCCGAAGCAGTGGCCGTAGTTCTGGAGGTCCGTATACTCTTCGTGATTTACGTCTATTTAGTTATTTATTCCTGTTAATGCTTGTTTGTGTGTCCTTTTTTGTCGTTCTTTATGATGTACATTGTTAGATTCGTGAGTTGAGTTGAATATGAAGACGATGCGTGTTGAATTACGTGGATTTTTTTTGCCTTCGAGAAATTTGATTATCGAGAACGTGACTTTTTTTTCTTTTTTGACGAGATGAATGTTTAGGTAGTTATAAGTGGATTTGAAAATTAAACCTTGAAACTTTACGGTGGATGACGATATGTAATGGGGTTTTTGATGTTATTGGCTTATTTTTCTATTTTTTCATACATTTTAAGTTATATGATTCCATGTTAACAAATTGTAACATTGATTATGTACGTAAAAACTAGATAAGCGAAGATTTGACAATTGAATATCTGTAAAACTCTATTTAATTAATTCGAACACATTAATGAATAATTGAATACATTGCGATGGATTGATTTTCAATTATGACAGAACTCTCTATTTCACTCGCAGTTAATTTATGATTATGGATCTGTTTTGTCACAAGAATGTCCAGAGACCATAATCTTCTTTTTTTACAAGCGTGACTGGGATTGTCTTCGTTTGGGTTCATATTTGTGTTTTTTATTATTTTCCCACGTATGACTTTGAATATTCTGTGTTTTCTTATTTGTATCAGAACTCTTAATGTAATATTCCTGAGATTTTGCAGGTAGGTCGTGGTCAGCTCCTCGCCCAGCTGCTAGCACTCCTAGGCCTGGTAAAATTTGAGCAGCTCTGATTTGGGTTTATATGCAATGGATTGCTTATAAATTGGACATTATTTTTCTGGTTCGCTTGGACACGTCTTCTGTCTAGTCTGTAGCATAGTGATAAAACCTGGATTAGATCAGTCAATCTGATGGATTAACAGGCAAACAGTCCCTACAGACAAGTCCAGTTGGTACTGATGGCCTGTACCAAAGAAAATCTGGGTTAGCCAGTTAACTGGCCGGGTTTTCTTGAGTGAATAGATTTTTTGGGATTAGGAAAAATTTACAGTTATATTGGACAAGTGGAGTTTCAAACTAGAGACCTGTAATATGAAAATGAGGCATTTTCCACTAGCTCGTGTGCGGAGTTGAATAGATCAACTGTTAAATTTCTATATAACTGAAAATCATATGTTACAGTGAAGCATAAACTATTTAATACACTGCTATATTTTGAAAAGACAAAAATATCAATTTATATGTCCTATTATACTATTAATTTAATCAAAACATATTGAACTTATGATGCCTCAGTTTTTGAACTTATTATAGGCCAGCGGAACTATAGACAGGTCTACAGTCAACTCAGGTCTAATAACTATTGTCCATGGATGATTAACCGTGAACGTGTAAAGTGCATGCCATGATAATTGCCTGTCTCAGCATTGCTAAGATATGTTTGAAGTGTGATGTATATGTAAATCGAATTTCAATAGCTCTGTTCTTATGTTCTTGGGATTGGGGATCTGTGAAATTCAAGTCCAATTTTAAATTGTTTTCCCTCGATGATTCGAAGTTCAAGATTCATGTTACACTGATTTATCTTGTTAACTTATTGACCATTGATGCATTCCTTATATTGCAGCTCCAGTTCAAGCCCCAGCTCCTCCCCCAGCTCCACTAAAGAGCGCACCTGTGGGTGGAGGACTTGGTTCAGTCGTTGCTGAAGGTTTAGTGACTTGTTACAGATTTGGATTATTAACTGCACCAATAACATATTATGATTGATACCCAAACTCTGAATGTTGACATCCATTCTTGTTGTTAATGGATAGGTATGGCTTTTGGTGGTGGAAACGCAATTGCCCATCGGGCAGTAGACTCTATGTTAGGGCCTCGGACCATAAGACATGAGTCAGTGGCTTCCTCGGATCCTGCTCCTGCCGCTGAGGCCACGGCAATGAATACCGCTGGAGGCTCTGATGCATGTGGTGTTCAATCTAAGGCCTTCCAAGATGTATGTTTCTTCTTAATCTGACGGTTTTTCTTGCATTTCTGGTGGATTATACATGGCCTTCACTCATTTTCATAGCATATGTTTTTGCATGGTGGTGATGGCTCAATTATTTTAGGTTTTAGTAAATTTATCATGTGATGTGAGGGTGGACTTAGATCGGGAACTGTTTGATATTTAAAAACTCGATTTTTTTTTTTGAGTATGATTTGTTTAAGCACATATAGAGGCTTCTTCCTTTTAATTTAGTCTCTCATATTCATGGGTTTTGTTATTACAAAGCTAAGAAAGGGGTAGTAGGACTGAGTAAGTTCGCTTTTCTTTTATCAAATTTTTTTACTTTGTTAAGCTTTCTGATAATATTTATGGTTGTTTTTTGGTTGTCTGGAATTACCATCAATTATATCTCTTAGTATTGTAATAACGTAATATAGATGTTCTGAACACCTATTTCACAAAGCGATGTTCAAATTGATATATTTCTGTCGATAGATTAATCACATAGATGCTTTTAATTCAAATTATAACCGTCCTCGTGATGTTGCAGTGCCTTAACTATCACGCAAGCGATATCAGCAAGTGTCAATTCTATTTGGATATGCTCTCTGAATGCCGCAAAGGCTCTGGTGCTGGCTTGAGCGTTTGAGAAAGCGGTATTTTAATGCTGCCTGTGCGTGACAATCTGAAAGTTACGTTTCTTTTTATGCTTCACCGTTTGTTTTTCGAATTTTTTGCTGAAGAGAGGGTCTGTATTTGAACTCCATTTGAGGAGAAAGCTTATATTGCTGTTTGCATATTCAAGATTTTCTTCCACCATTTCGGTCGAGTCATTTAGTGGTGTGGTGGTTATGTTTTATGAAGTCATACAAACAGAATTCAGGCTTGGAAATTGGAATATGAGGCCAAATGTTGCAAAGTTATGTCGTGCTTCCCTATACGTTTTGTTACCTAGCCCGTGTTTGAGATCCATTTTTTCTCAAAATTCATTTGAATCACACATATTTTCCTATACTATAAAATATTTTTAGACGTAAATTCAGATTTTTTTTCTCTATTTTTCAATCACATTCGTCAAGAAAATCACTTTTAAAACCCATTCTTCCCAGAAATCAAAGATGGCCCTAGTCTCAATCTTTGTATGCAAATGATTAAATATGGAAGATTTATCAAACATTGTTAAATTTTAAACATTTTACTTGAACAATAATTATTTTATTGAGTGTATGTCGGAAAATCTTATAATTTCCTTGTGAGTTTGTAGTGTCAATCATATTTCGCTCAAACAAGTTTGTTTAATTGGGCGATTACACTTTTATATAATTTAGATTAGATAGGCTGTTTATTTTGAAATCCATCAAGACATAATGGAGGAAGATAAATGAGATAAATGAAACATAAGCCCGTGTTTGAGCCCCCTTTTTGGGGAAACATATATATTTTGAAATAGCATCTTTTGGAGAGAGAGAGTTGCTCGCGCTTGTCGATTTGAGCCACGAGCTCGCAGGTGCTTTGTGCCTCAAAGTAATTTCCCTATTTCATTCAAGTCCTTCAAATATTTGTACATCAATCCCTAAACTTTGATCTTGCACATTTTGGTTCCATAAAGTTTGACTTTTTTTTTGATTATGCCCTCGGTAAGTTGCATCCAAATTCTTTCAACTTTCAGTACTTTACACCTTGGTTCCTAAATGCATTTTTTGTGCACTTTTAGTCCATTTTTCTCTTTCTTTTGCTTTCTTTTTCTTAAATTTGGGGTTTCGTTCAATACAAGCAATAATTATACAATTGTGAGTAGAACTTCGCTCCTTCAATCAATATTAAGCTTATTTAGACATTCAATTAGTGTGTAAAAACAAACTTTTATCTCCCCTCTGAGCCCCATTTTCATTAGGTAAATCTCTCGTAAATAAATCACAACATAGAGTCCAACGATCTCATTGTCAATCTACTGAGCTCAGGTTCAAATACTTATAGAGAATGTCTCGAAGTGACGATCGTCTCATCGTAAGGATTAACGAATTCTCTATTAAAGTATATGATATCTAACTGTTTGCCCCAGTTTTTAAAGTATAGAGATCGATATTCGGATAAAACTTCACTCATTGGCACCTCTAAGAATTTGAACTCGCAACCAAAGGTATATTATATTACTCGCTCATGATTTAGTTGACTTGTTCGATGATCAAGTAGAGTCTCATACTTAATGGGCATGAATGAATCATCTATAGCTCATGTTTAATATACACCAAACACATCATTATTCTTACTGGATAAAGACAAATCCTAATATGAATAATGCAATCTTATGAACATAAGAGTCCAACTTGAACGTGAACGATATATTTTGATCACGTCACAAATTGTGTCCCTATACTTGAATTGAATCATCAAGTATGTAAGTTGTGACATCTTGTATGATCATGACACTTCAAATTATTATTTCAAATTAAAACACTTGAATAATCGAATTATGATCATAATGTTGTTTACAAAATACTACTCGAAGAACATCCAACGAACAAGCAGATGTTTGATATGTTTCATAGCAGCCTGAATAGACCAGAGATTTTCATCAAATGTGATGTACTGAACTGCTAGTGTGGAATCCACCTCTATCCATATTCTTATCGTCCAAGGCTCGCAGCTCACATGTGCAAGAAGGATCCCATCAAGAATGGCTTACAGCCGAACCTCAAGTATAGGGTAGTCACCATATGATTAAAAGAAGGCAGAAATGCATCGTTGACACTGATCTCAAATGATGCACGCAATCATCTTTGATGTATATTATTGTAATATCATCCCTCCTCTCTCCGACATTTTGGATAAATAGTCCTTTTACAAAAAATAAAAAAATCCTTTCACAATTGATCTTTTGATTTCACTCTCAGACGCTTTGGCTTCTACGATGTTTTTCAGTACTCAAAACGGTAGAGAACAATTAAACCTCAATATATATGTCTATTTACAGGATATTACTTTGTTAAGGAAACAGTAAAATCTCAAAAGTATTATTCCTTTTGTTGGGATAAGAAAACTTCCCTAAAAGGACTCTTCATTTTAGTTCTAATCCAAATCGAATTCTTTCATATATTAATGTCACATGCGTGACACATCCCGAATTAATAAATTAATTCAACTACAGTTAATAATTCATTATAATTCTTGTAATTTATTCCTATTTTTATTTTGAAGGCATTGAAGAGACAAAATCGCCAGTTAAACTAAGCTCTAATAGATTAATCTTGTCAATCAATTCTTGATCGATCGATATAATCTTTTTATCTCTTTATATTTCACTAAAAAAAGATTGCACTATCAGTCTAATTCAAATTATTGAAGTTATATATAAATAAGAATTACATCACCTAACTTATCGTTGTTACGTATTACACAGTAGATTATGTCAAATATTCCGAACAAGGTAAAATGATCAAAATGCTTTTTTTTTTCAAATATAAATTAAATCCTCAAAATTTATTTTCTATTTGACGGAACCATGTGATCGCATCATAATATTAATCCAACAATCAATATAGAATTACTGAGCTCGGATTTAATTGTTTGCTAAAATGTTATTTGAGGTCACGATCGCACATGTTAAATGGTTACAGATTTCACATCGCAAATATATGTTCTCCATTTAATTCTCAAGATACCTATATATTGATTACTGATTTGATCTTACTCAAAGAACTTCAAGTTAGTAATCGAAGTTTATTACCCGCTCATGATTAAGGTACTATGTACAACAGTCAATTGAAATTAAATTTATATGGTCAATTCTATAAATTAAATTGTAAGGAAATAGGGATGGACGAGATTATATGGCGCAAAATGAAGTACCAATCACAACCCAAGAAGAACATGAGAAATTCGGCAGAGGAATGGAGAATTCACTATAATATGGAGAAATAATACAAAGATATTGGGTTTACAATATTGCCTAACATATCAAACTTGTAATGAATAGCCAACTATATTTAGGATACATTGCCAAACCTTAATTATAGTGTTAAAGATGGAAAGAACATCAAAAAACCTGTGGAATAAAGAAAACAATCTTTGGTTGGAACACAGCGTCGGCGTTGAGCGAGCGGCACACCCACCATTTGAGCAGAGGGTTGGCGGTGAGTGAGCCACAGACTCCCTGCTTTGAGCGCTCAAGCAGGAGCTTGGTCGCAATGAGCGAAAAATGTCGAAATCATTCATTAGTTCATATTTTGACGTCTTCGAGGTCCACCTCATCTAATACACCAAATTCTAACCGAATTTAGGTCAAACTTCAACAAATCTTCGCACTGAACCAAATTCCAATATGATGAACAAACTTCAATGATTCTCCACCTGGAAATAAATTCCACTGCAATCTAAACTCTTCAACAAAACATCAAACAAATTCTCAACCAAACAAAATTCTCAATCTCTTCCACAAATTCCAACTAGGATAAACTCAATAACTGAATCAAAGCATTGCTCAGCAGAATTACCTCGAGTACCAAAGTTGCTTGAATTATCACCACGAGCAACAAATTCACAAATAATTCACAAATTACCAAACAAGGCAAAAACATACCTTGGAATAGAATCACTACGACAAATTGTTTCAATAGAAGGTTCTTTGCTAGACTCAATACCTTCAACCACATTTAAGGCATACATCACTAAATCAACTTTCCCGTACTTTTGTGTAGGCTTAACATCTCCCAATGATCTATCTCTAGCAATTGAATATGATGGCACTGCTAGTGGTGGAGGCAAAGCAGCATTATCCATAACTTATGAACTCGATTGAGATATATTCTTCAATGTTGACCTCAAAACAAACTCCAATAGTACTGTACCAAACTGAATATTTGCCAATAGACTTAATTTCTGCTGGCTGGTCTCAATGATTCTATAGAACACTGCAAGACATTATTTGTCCCTACAATACAATACATGCACATTTACTAACTTTCAGGACTCTATCTTCACCATTGTACTTGTACCTTTTTGAATCAAGAGTCCTCATGGAGATAAGATTTCTCTTCAAATCGAGAACATGTCTCACCTCATTAAGTGTTCTGGCCATCCCATCAAACATTTTAATTATGACCCTTCCAATACCAGCTATTTGACAAGATTCATTGTTACTCATTATCACAGAATCTTTCGTAACTGTTTCATACATTAAAAATAAATCCCGATTGAGACACATGAAAGTGCAAATTGTATCAAAAATCCAATTATTGTCAGTTTTGGAGTCGCCGTTAGAAATAACCAAAACTTCTCCATCAATGTAGCAATTTTATGCAATGTCAACTTCACCTGAAGTTTCTGGTTGCTTTCCCTTTTGATTTTGCAGCGAATGTTTTTCATATTGTGCAAGTTATAGCAATTCTTCTTTATGTGCCCCTTCTCGTAAAAGTTACAAATTTTATTACTGGAATTTGATTTCGAACTGCCGCTCTCATAACCATAATGAACAAAAAAGTCTTCTCCTTGAGCATCAGATACAACAAGATGCTTCATCTTCTCATTTGAAAACAAAGAATCATATACTTCTTCATCGGTGAGAGTATCACGACTATATAATATCCTGTCTCTAAACGATATATGTGAAATGAACAACGAACACAATAAAATCAAAACAAATCTTCTTCATCATACTTAACCTTCAAGGTTTCAAAATCGACGACAATTTCTTTAAAGACGGCAATGTGATTTTCTAAGGATGTACCTTCTGTCATACGATAAGAATAGAAACGCTACTTTAGGGATGGCAAAATGGCTCACCGCTCGGGCAGCCCGTGGCTCGGCTCGAAAAAGCCCGAGCAGCCCCATTTTGGGGCAAAGGCTCGAGCCCGAGCCAACCGGAGTGGCTCGTCGAGCCAACTCAGCCAACTATAAAAAAAAGTTAAAAAATAATATATCTGCCTGCGTTTTGCAGGCAGCTGTGTGCACAGTTGAATTCTTTTTTTTAAAAAAGGCAAAAGAACGAGCCGACTCGGGTCGAGCCTAAAATTTTTGGCCGAACAAAAGCTCAGCTCGGCTCGTTGACACCCCTACGCTGCTTCAAATGTATTTTGGTACTTAGACTCTTTGTCATGCATAATTGTTTCAATTTCAACCATAGTGCAATTGTATTTTTCTTCTTCAAAACATCCTGAACAGTATAATTCGAGGGTATCTTGTCAAATTCCAACAAAGTACCATCCAAATCCATCTGAGCAAGCACTGCTCGCATCTTCACCTACCACAACAAGAATCTAGTGCTGCGATCCAAAAGTGAAATATCATCTTCATGATTGCCATCACAAGAACAAAACTTTGAACAAATCAAACCTTAAACTCTAACACCACTTGTTAGGAAAATAGGGATGAGAGAGCATTAGGCTCCCTAAAGAACGAGCCAGTCTTGCGGTGAGAGAGCATTAGGCTCCCTACTTTGAGTGCTCGAGTGGGAGCTTGATGCTCAGTGAGCAAAAAAAGGTCGAAATCATTCCTTAGTCCATATTTTGACCTCTTTAAGGCCCACCTCAACTGATCCACCAAAATCCAATTGAATTTGGGTCAAATTTTAACATAAAATTTATGTGATCCATTTCAGTACATTCCAAAATGCACACTTTATTTTATTATTAATGAGGAACTTTAACAAAATAGACAATCTTGTAATAAAACTTATATCGTATTATAAACAGTGACAGAGCCAGCACCCGACGAGGGGACATGACCGCTCTTGTTGGCTCAGTTGGAATTTAAAGTCACTGTCGGGAGCTATTGAGCTAGGGAGGAAACACAACGCAGGGAGCTGGGGATGAAAGCTTGAGGTTGAAGATGACAGTTAATGGATTGGACTAATTTGATTTTAAATGTGGAAATTACACCCAAACAGAATTTTTAAGATTCAACTTCAAAAGTCAGATTTAAAGCTTTTATATACAAAAATTAAATGATTATATATTATTATAAATATTAATAATAATATTACAAAATTTAAATTATTTTACATGTCTACCCCACTACTATCTACCATCCCAAACCCTAATTACTTTTCTAATTATTTGTTGTATCTTGTCGCCTCCTCAGCTCCTGTGTTCTCTCATCATCTCCCATCTCTCTCTACCACTCAACTCGTTGAGGTGCGGCATCAGAGCCTCTACGCATGGAGGCCCACAAGCTGCTCAACGCCGCACCTTGCATTGCCTTGCCTTTTGACAATCTGTACTAGGATGTTGTACTTTCCAGTTGAGTCAGTGCGTGCGACGATCTGAAATTTTCTCCGATTTGAGGTGTTTTACTAGTTTGTGTTGTTTCTCCGACGACATACGGCAATATGAAATTTTCTCCGATTTGTGGTGTTTTATTGGTTTGTGTTGCGAGGGGAAGACCGGCGTCGCTTTATTTGTTTGTGTTGTGGGGAGAAGACCGACGCCGCTGCAAGAGTGGGGCGCCACCTGCGAGATCAGGGCAACTGAGCATTCGCCGCTCATTGTTATCTACACGCGAGGCCTTCCAGCCGCTGACTTTGTTTATTTCTTCTTTTGATTTTGTGGTGGCGGGAGTTTTTGAGTGGATTTACAGTGCATTGTGTCGGCGATGACGGTAGTGGTGGTGGTGGCGGCATTGACGGTAGCTTGTTTAGGAACTTCGTTGTTGGTAATGGCTGTTGTGGTGTATTGAAGTGCAGATGCAGTGGCAATGGCAATGGCTTGTTTGGGTATTTTTTTGTTGATGGTAGTGTTGGGGATTTTTTTGAGCTGTAGGTTGGGGGTGGTGGTGGAGGTTCTTTGGTTTTAGTGGTAGTGGTGATGATGTCGGTATTTTTAGATGATGGTTTGTTGTCGGGAGGTGGTGGTGGTGGTGGTTCCGACGACGGGGGTTCGGTTGTCATGCTTTTGGTGGCAGTGGTGAGGTGATGGTCACAAGTGTTGATGGTAGTCACATATTATTTGGCCATTTGTGCATTAAATTCATTTATTCGTGACCGATAATTTGACAATTTGTAACTGTCTACTAAGTTATGACTTATAATATTTGTGATTTGTGAACGATGAATAAGTTGTGACGTATAAATTTTTTTTATTTGTGCGATAAACAAATTGTGATTTATAAAATTTATGAATTGTGACTTCTAAAATTTATGAATTGTGATTGAAAAATAATTTGTGACCTATAAAATTTCTGATTTGTGACCGTAAAATAATTTGTGACTTATAAAATTTTCGATTTATGACCAATGAACAAATTGTGACATATAAAAATTTTGAATTGTAACAGTAAAATAACTTGTAACGTTTCAGTTTTTTATTTGTGATCGATGAACAAATTGTGACCTACAAAATTTTTGAATTGTAACCATAAAATAATTTGTGACGTGTAAAATTTGTGATTTGTGACCAATTATATTAAATTTGTGACCAAATTATATGAAATTATGTCCTTAATATATTTAATTAATAAAATATATGTTTAATTAATTAATTTATAAATAAAATTTTAAAAATTTGAGATTTGAAATTTTAAACCTTAAAAAATCTAAAATTTAAAATTTTAAACTTAATGTCTTAAATTTGAAATGTGTAAAACTAAACCTCTTAGTTTTGAATTTTTTCCATTTTAAATTGTGTGCCTTTTCTATTGGAATTGGGCCTCTCTCTCTCTCTCTCTCTCTCTCTTTAAAAGCCCCAATGCAATAACAATTTAACGGTTTGAATTGTTTCAGAAATCACAATTCCATTGTAACATTTCAAACTGGCGAAGTGTGAACCATATNTTTGAAATGTATAAAACTAAACCTCTTAGTTTTGAATTTTTTCCATTTTAAATTTTGTGCCTTTTCTATTGGAATTGGGCCTCTCTCTCTCTCTCTCTCTCTCTCTTTAAAAGCCCCAATGCAATAACAATTTAACGGTTTGAATTGTTTCAGAAATCACAATTCCATTGTAACATTTCAAACTGGCGAAGTGTGAACCATATCTCAATCCCTCTTCCCATCATTCCTTCTGCGCACTCGGCCCTTGCCGTTGTGACCTGCTGCTGGCTTCCGACGAGTTGTCGTTGTGAGTTCTGCCTCTCTTCTTTTACACTGCATCACCGTTGTCACTTGAAGTCATACCTCTCTTCTTTTTTTGATTTTTGTTCTTTTACACTTTAGTTCATTTTTTGATTTATCATTTTTGAGTTATGATTTATGTTTTATGAGTTATGACTATTGACTGTGAGCCTGCTAACTTTGGGGATTTTGTGAATTTCAGAATATTGGAGATTTTGTTGCTGATTGCTGATGTTTATGATTTATGAAAATTTTGAACTTTTACGTGGATTTACATATAGAATTTTTAATATTATTTAATTAAATATTAATAAATAACATCGCTATTACGATCGTCGATGGTCGACGATCAATGATTAATAGCAGCTCTGCTGATCTCCAATCATGGATCCGCCACTGATTATAAATTAAATCTTTCCGTACTTAAAATGCTAGCTTGTTCTGTGACTATTGAGGGGATCATATATCTCTCGAAATATAGGACATGTTATTTTCTTGGCCGAAATATGGGCCATCTGTTATAGTACATTAGATCTAGTAATATGGGTGGAATCTGATTCAATGAGTGTCGTCAACAAGGAACAACCATACGGTCTCAATGCTAATAACTAGATTCTTGAAGCACATTTGGAAACTTCTGATAAATGTCTTTCTCAATTTGGCGTGAAACTTGTAGAGCGGATAGTTATTTAGGGAATATAATTAGGAAAAATTGGTGCATAATTATATTCATTCTATTAAAAAACACATGCACACAAATAAAATATAATTGAAACTTACTAGTGCAAAATATCTGATTGAGTTTCGACTTATCGAAAATAAGATACGTGTAAACAAATACACACAAATAATAGCTTATTGAAACGTAAAAATTAGAAAGAGATGAAATGAATCGAGGAATGCAAATAAAAATCTACTTAAAATAACTCTTTCCCCTACATTGATGCTAATAGGATCAAATGGACATCTGTCTCCCAACATACAACGCTTCTTTTAAAATTAATATAGTACAATATTAATTTTGTTGAGTGAACCGATGTGCTGACAATATTCTTCTTGAACGGAATGAAATTAAACTAAAAATGCTGGGACGAAATTTTATTTCCCAAAATATTTTTGGATAAAATATAATTTCAGCAAAAAAAAAATAAATAACATAGTATTTTGACGAGAGTAGAGAATTTAGAAATTAGTTTTTTTTTTATTGATTTGATGTAGAAAATATGGAACTACGGGTCCATATTTATAGATTTGTAAGTGTCATTTCAAAAATGATTGTACCATTTTACATAACTTAATATGGATACACATTTTCATCTCTAGTAATCTAGATTGCACCCAATAAAAAATGTCATGATTCTTAATTATGTACCTTTTTTGATAGTCGCGTCCGATTGGAGACAATATGACTATTTGACATGCACCATTCGCATTTGAAGAGTCGTGGCTAGTTATCGCACGGATTGGAGACTTTCTCAATTCACATGTATAAAAATTAGCTCGTAAAAAACAACAATCCTCCACATTAATGAAATAAGTAGATTCTAAATAAGAAGACGACGAAGACTATTACTAATATATAATGCATCATAAGCGGTAGCTTTCACTTCATACCTTCTTTAGTAAGAATCTATCGAACTCTTCTAGTCAGTATACGTAACATTTTGAACCGTCGATCACTATTGTAAGATTAGATAATAAATCAAGCACATTATCTCTCATATCTAACTTTGACTCTATATTGTGTTCATTATTTTGACTCTCAACTTTCTTGGTTCTATGAGTGCGCTAAAGAATTCGCGTAATAATATTTTCATAGAATCGACCAAATTCGCATTCACATAGATAGTGTTCTATAAAAAGAAAAAACACACTCTACAATACTTTACATGTACTATTTATAAAATATAGTCATCATTAAAAGCATACTTATCATCAACGATCTTTTGATGTAACACTTATTTGCATCACATAAATAGAAATGAGTTAAAAATCTGAATTGTTTCTCTTCGAGTTAATTATAAATATTTTTTTCTATTAAACCTAGTCCATGGGATCTCAAGTCTTCGATTGGATTTCCATTAAGTTGATTCATAGGTTTAAGCTTCAAAACCATTTTCCTCTACGCACGGTCTATTCTTTCTCTAGATAACCCTTTTATAAAAAGGTTGGCTAGGTTATCCTTCAATAAATCAATTGATATAGTTCCATTCGAGGTTCTAAAATGCATAATGTGTGGCAATGCATTTTGGTCGAAAATCAAGCATTATAAGAATATAATCCGTGCCTATGCAAAGCATATTCGTACTTATAAGTTTTCCAATTTTTAATATCATTTAAATATTCTAAACTAATAAATAAATAAAATAATGCATTCTTTAAACTTTATACATATTCTTCAAGTTTTAAAAAAAAATATTGCTCAAAATTATAAATACTACAATTACTTGAACTTTATACATATTCAGATTCTTCAATTTTTTTTTAAAAAAAACATAATACTCAAAATCATAAATACTATATTTACATGGTAATCAATTCCTACTATAAGATTAGATGTGAACATCGGCTTAAAAAATCCTAATTATTTACTAACTCTTTATCAGTTTACAATTCAAACTCCTCTTTATTTAAGTTGTGTCATCCAATGTCATCTTCATCGAGCTTCCTTATTTCAACTCAAAATTTTCTATTACATCTTGTAAACGGTAAGATATCATTATTAATCTCGTCCGCATCATCACAACAATCAACAATGTAGGATTGTTCATTATTAGCATCACTTGCAGTAAAACTAGAAATAAATTGAAGAAAAAAGGAAGATCCAGCTCTGCGTAGATAGTTTTCAACTCTACAAAAAAATTGATTTTTTTTAAACGCCAAAATCCTATAGATTGCTAGATATAATTCATGGGCTTGAATGATTGGATTAATTTGATATTTGTTGAGCTCGGTTTGCTATTTTTAAATTATAAAAATGGGATGGATTTTGCTAGACTAATTTTCACATGATTTTTAACATAAATGTGTGTGCATTTTGACGTTTAAGCGCGCATATGTGGTCAACGGACTGGGTGACCACATTATCGCGCACATACCCCATATACGAGACGTTTTGAAAATCCATCAAACAGTATATGCACGCATTTTAGAACACTGGTTCCATTTGAGAGAAACTGTCAAATAATATTATGTCTACAACATATATGTCTAACTTACCATTAAGATAGATTTTGTTTCTTAATAAATGTGGCCGACTATCACAATTAATTCATTTGATTAACACATACATCAATTAACGAATCCTTCCATAAATATTTGAAGTCGTGTGCTTCTTTCTAGCTTTTTGGAAAAGCTCTAGACAACTCCCTTCATTTATTATTCTTTTGACTTATTGATCAAGTGGAATCAAATTCATACTACTTTTCTATTGTACTCGACCGTAACCACCACTTGAATTAAGAATTATCATTTTTAACTTCACGCCAAATAGCTTGATCAAATTGTTGAATTGTACATTAAGCACCATTTGTTTTTGTATTCGTCAAAGACTTGAAGAAAACATTGACTTTGAATTTTTATCAATATATGCTCTTATTCGTCAGTTCCATGAAGTTGTCAGCTGCTCAATTATGTTAAACATGGACGATAAAGAAAAACCATTCAAAGTTTAATTCCTTTCTTGATTAATTACCTTACTTATAGGTAAAATAATTATCAAAGATAGGAATTAAATCTTACCTAATAATTTGCAATAAAAAGGGTAAGAGATTAGCATTTTGTAGTATGGTAATATAAGGGAAGACAATTTTAATTAAGTATATCCTTATATTTTCCTTCTAAACAAATCTAAAAATTTCTAAATAACATATTAGCAAAAAAGATATGCTAAAAGATTTTCTAGATTTGTAGTAGGATAATATCTTTCGTTAGATAAATTAGATCATGTTAATTGAGTATATCCTTATCTTTTCCTTTTAAACAAATTTGAAAGTATCTAGAATATAGAATTTATTCTACTCAAGCTGTGTATGTATAACAATAAATTAGATCATGTTCTCTCCCCAAAATGGGATAGATCCAGCAGAAATCTCATTCGTTAGATGTGGTAGATTAAAGGGGGACATTAAATGATTGCTGAGCAGTATGAGTTAGAAAACTCTCAAGTACGGTTCTAATCCAGACTTATTATTATTATTATTATTATTATTATTATTATTATTAATAAGTCTGGATTAGAAGTGTACTTGAAAGTTTTCTAACATGTAATAAAAAATAATAAAATTCGTAGTTTAAAATTTCTAGTCAAATATGATTACCATCTCAATTAGTCACGACAAGTTATATATTACGGTCATAACCTGCAACCTTTTCACACGATTTTGACAATTAATTTTACAATTATAAAAATCAACATAAATATTAAGCAAGCCAAAAACTTGTAAAAATACGATACATATTTTCAACAATAACAATGTTAAAAGACAGGAGTTATGCATCTGTGCAATTGCGTAAACGTGCCCTCTTTTCAAGATTTTAAACAAATAGAATATAAAATGTGTACACTCTTGTTTTAAGATTGTTGAAAAAATTGGTGCATAATATATTCATTTAAACCAAAAATACGATCATACAAATACAATAATTAGTACTGAATAACTATGTTTTAAATCAAATTGAATTTTAACTTATCGAAATCGAGATACGAGCACAAATCGCTACCATCCCTCTTCCATCCAGAAGGGGAAAAGTCGGTACACATTGTTTAGCTCATGAAATTTCATTTCTATGTTTGGATACAGTTCGGCTACCTTTACACATGGTTGACATCTTTATTTACATCACATGGTGTGATACACCGTTTTGCCATTAATTTTAACAATACTTAAAAAAAAAATCAATAGCCTCGATTTTTACACATCATGAAATTTCATCAATAATGTACAAAAGTGATGTACAGGTAGATTAAGTCATTTGGTTATGTTGTCATTTCGTTCTCTTTTCAAATTTCATGCTTTGTACAGAAGCGACCATTATCACACCAAGAAAAAGATTGGTGTCTTCTCTTCTCTTTCCTCGTCCAGCCATGGATAGAGAGAGATTATAGATTTCCTCGAGAATAATCTAGATCAATATTACCGAACATTTTTTCTTTTCAACGTCTCAACATCTATTCTGTACGACACACAATTGAACTCATTGTATGGGCACCAGAAACTCGTTCAAATAACGCATTGCACAGCAATTGATTTTCCAAAAATTACTTTGGAACAAAAAATTTGTCAGTATTCTTATGTCATAAATGTGAAAAAATGTATATCATCAAAATTTGGGTGCAAACACTCCCCATACGATATGTGAAGAAAGTAGTGTCGCCATCCTCAGACAGTCCAACAATATGCACCCAAAAACGACCACAGGAGATTCGGAAAATTAGAACTTGGACAGCAAGAGGAGAGAGACCGGAAAGAAAATTGTTGAAATTTGGGTGTGACCCGAATTCTTTATTGAAATAATTGAAGAATTCTAATTGAAGTGCACGTCATGAAGAATTTAAGTTTAGAATGCTATTTGAATCCTATGTCAAGTTAAAGTTCTACTTGAAAGTCTATTGGGAGTTGGAATTCGCATTGGACTTGAAGAGGTTGAATTATGAACTGGGAAGAAGAGTCGCCGCTTTATCGCTAGCCAAGGAAGAAGAGTCGCCACTTTTTCTCTAGCCTACCGCTAGCTGGACGCTCGAGCGAGGCAAGGAGAAAAAATCGAGACTTGGTCGCCCATCGGTGCTGCCCTGTCGCTCGAGCGACGGGGCTCAAGCGACAGTATTATCTGGTCCAAGCCCATTTGATGGTTTAACGAGTTTTTTGGCATTCTACTTCAACTACAACTCATCTATTAGGGTCGTGGACATCCCCTACATGTTTCCCT
>CAIGRK010211724.1:0-11569 GCA_903798315.1 Fraxinus greggii
ATCATATTCTGATCAGTAAATAAAAGAAATCCTATTCTAAACAAGAAATAAGAATAAAAAGATAAAATCTATTAAAACTAGAAAAGATAAATCACAATTGTAGTAGGAAACTACTAATCATAATTATGTATTACATCATATTCTTTAGTTCTGCTCATTTTTTAATAGCATCACGAGCAACACCGTAACCCCTAATCGACAAAGTGGATGCTCTCCTAAATCCAAACAGATGTCAGTTAAAAGTGATCCAAAAATAAGATGAGAGCGATTCAGAAAACCTGAGAGATATTGAGCAGTTTGGTTAAAAAAAAAAAGTATCATCAATGTTGGCTCTCGGTACAAATTATTAGTTGCTAAATAAATTGAAAAGTTATAAGCCAACACAAGTTTTAAGGTTGAAGTGCCATCCGAATTAAAGAGAGCAGGGTCTAAAAAATTCATAAAGTGAAAAAGGAAGAGAACAGCAATAAACAATTTGATATTCAGAATTAAAAGAAGTAGCTAGAAAAAATCACATGTATACCTCCTAAAAGAGTAATGTTCTGTTTATCCCGGGATTGCATTCCGCTATTTTGAAAACCAAGACACATCAAGTCTTCCTGTCAAAAAATGTAGCAAAATTAATGGTGTTGATTCATTTATATTGTACAGATTCGGGGCATAAGCTCTAATGATGGGGGAAGAGAGAGAGGGAGGAGAGATTTTGCAAGAAAAGAAATTCACCAAGAAATACCAGAAAAACATTGGTAATGTATTTGCCAACATAACTTGAGCTTATTTTCTCTTTCATGTTGGTGGTAGTGAGAAACTTCAACCATATTATTTACCCAGCACGACCTTAATGATAATCTGTGAATTACCATTTGCAAAATTTTTCCAGTCTTATGTTGAAAGCCCTCTTGCATACTTTTAACCTAAGTTGCATGGACACGTGACACAGATATGACATAACACAGAACGACGCGTGAATTTTTTAGATTGTAGGGGACAGACACGGTGGTGAAACATCAATTTAAATTCCTTAAATTCTTAAGTTTATATATTATATCTTTATTTTTATACTTAATATAGGACATGGAAAATGTCATATCGAACACTTGCCCAAGGAATGTCCCTAAAGTATCATTCAAAATATTAAAAAATATATAATAAATAGAACACAACATGTGGCATGTGGGACCAATGTCATGGAGCATCCAAGGATTGTCAGTGTTCGAGGATTGCCATTATACAACGCGACACGTGTTGGATATGGACACATTTTTCTAGTAGAAATGTCCATGCATCATAATTTTTAACAATCCCATAAAAATTAAATACAGACACTAGGGAGAGCAAACGCACGAATCAGATCCTTATTTTGTCAATTCATTTGTTGCAACAATATCTGAAGTAGGGATGTTATAGAGCTGGTTGTATAGAATCAAGTGGAGGTGATAATGATGTAGGATGCAAAGTAGAATTATAGAAGAGAAGAAGATAAATGAGAGGAAAATAGAGAAGAATTAAGGGCAAAAGGAAATCAATTTATTTCATATAATCAGGATGCTTTATTACAATGCAAAAGACCTCTTTATATAGGGTTTCAAAAGATCTTATTCTAAGTAAGAAATACTATAAAATAAAACCATAATTATGTTTCCTAAAATAAGCACTCAAAGTTGGAAACTAAACTAAATAATATCCCTTCTAATGTTCCATAGACAAGGTATGTTTAGGGAGAGCCCGAGAGAAAGGATGGGAGGCTAATAAGAGGATTTTCCAAAGGACGTTTATAGCAGGATGATTAAAGAATACCAGTAAAAGAAGATGTATCATAATTGGGATAGAAGATGCATCAGATTAGATGTTCTCAAAACCCCCAACAAGTTATCTGCGTATACTTTCTACATTCCATCAGAAAGTAGCGTGTAAGATCATACAGGAAACTTAATACCCATTCGTTTTTGTGCCTAAGTAAACTGGGGATTCAACAGTAAGACTTTTCTTAGAAGTTGACACTGAATCTGAACCTATCAAATCCATTAAATCTGCCAAACATGCAGAAATTAGGCAACAATTAGATGCCATCCTAATATTTCTCCATAATCACTAAAATATAAAACTGTCCCTTCCACAAAAGCCAAAGAAACCTAAAATAGTCAACTGACACACCACTGCTTCCTAACAAGGAAGGGCTTGAAGATTACTTATCTAACGACCCAGGAAACATCACACAGTGACCGAGGCAATTTTCTAGTGCTGCTCTTCTTTTATGAATCAATAGACAAAAAATACATTGAATTATACTTCCCCGAGAGTAGAGGACGTGGTGCACTTGAAGTGCCTTAGTAGTTATTTATTGGAGTTTCGAGGAATTCAATCTGTAACTTTTATATCTGTCCATATAAACAGATCACCAAGTGACATGATAATACGTGGGCTACTTCCAAAAAAATTGACTACTTTTCACCAGCCAAGACTCATAAATGAAAAGGGTAGCAACAATTGATTACAGAAACAGAAATGTTTTCTGAAAGCCAAAATTATCTTTAATTACCAATTTGGACAATTAATAAGTGTTAAGAATTGGGGCTCCATATAAAAATGTCAACCTTATTAAGAGGAGTAACCCGATCATTTATAAGTTGGTCTATGTTTACATCTTTATTCGATGAGGGATTCTATCCCTTAACATGCCCCTGCAAGATTGTGGATCGTTTGAGCAGACCAATCTTGAAATCCGTGTGCTCACTTTTTGGAGTCTTAATCGAATCGAATTGCTCGTTGGAGTTTAATGGGCTCTGATACCATATTAAGAATTGGGGTTCCATTATTAACAGGAGTAACCCAATCATTTATAAATCGGTCTATGTTTACATCTTTATTCGATGTGAGATTTTATCCCTTAACAATAAGTAAAGCGAGTAACAATATTGTTCTGTCAAATCTCTACAAACTTCTATCAAACGAGAAAGAGGCAGTTTTTAATACTAATTATTCATTTGTGTCAGTAAAGGCTTCTTAATTAAACCTAATATCTCAAATTATATGTGACGGCGCAGGCTTCTTAACACAGGTAGCAGCATTGAGGATCAGGAAATTTCTCTTATTTTGTATTATCATGCTATTTCATTGTAAAAAGTTTCTCTTTTCATTTAGTTATTGTAATGCTGATAATTAATTGAAGCACAATCCCTGTCTTGTAGTAATCACAAGTGTACATCCTAAGCCTTATGATTGGGGGACCAATACTGATGCTAGAAAGACCCTAGAGAGGAAACAGTAGTATCGGAACTTAAGGAGCCCATATCGATAACAAAGTGATTATACGCAACATGAGATTGCAGCTTCAAAAGAATCCAAACTTTTAACAGCTTGTAATATCTTTCTCATAATGAAACCCAATATTTTAACCACGAGTAAAATCACAGAAGTTCCAACAGCAAAAAAATGTAATTAGAGCAATAATGGAAAGCGCAAAACAACCATGCTAAATAATAGAATGTACTTACAAAAGGGAACAGGTATTCGCGAGGATACACATTCAGATAAAGCGACTTTTCAAAATGAAAAGTGACAGGAGGGAATGCATCATCAACGCTGCAGCAGATAGGAACAAAAGTAAAACCATGTTATTGAGCTGGTTTCCTAGTTTTTTTCAAAAACTTCTGCAAACATACTGGTCAGAACGGAGATACATGCAAATGACCAAAATTTTTTATCATAGGATGTAATATAGAAGGGAAATGCCAAATCAGAGTTAAAGGAATGCAGTTTCTTAAACGAAACCAGTAAAATATTAATGCCATTTTCCAGCTATCAAAGAAGTAATAAGTACCTTCTTATTTAAATTCTCGTTATACAAAAACTAGTCTAGACAAGTAACATAATAACAATTTCAAGTTACTCAACATCCTGTTCAACATTAAACAAAAATATTTACTGAAAACAAATTGAGTTGAATTATTGGTTTTCTTAGTGACTACAAATGTCCAAAACATGAGAATACTATGCTTCTATCTCAGCCGTGTTAAGACAAACGAATTTGGGAGGAATAATTTTTTCTCTTTTCATTTCAGTTTCCCTAGATAGCATAAGACAGTGAAGCTGCCAGATTTAAAAACTAGGTTAAAAAAACAAAAAGTATTGACAACTATCGTATAACATTGTGAAGAACTGAGATCAGTTAGTCACGGATTGTTCCCAAAATTGTCCATCCAGAAAAGACATGATAAATCCAGGACCAACGACATTCAATTTCCTCAAAGCCAAGCTTCTTAATGCTTAACAAGTTAGCCCTTGGACTTCTTGGAATGTAATAAGCCAATCAAACAATCAAGTTGCAGCCCTGTAATGCTATAACACTCTCCTTCCACCTTCAAACACCAAATATCTTCCCTGTTGCAGTGAAGTCTATGGTAGTAGAGTGCAGCCGAACCAAGAAGCATCTAATATGGTAAAATATCCAGAAAATCAGGTAGAAACTTGAGAACATTCAGTAAGTTGCTTACAAGCAGTGACTTGATAACAAGAAGTTGGGTTACAAAAGGGAAAATTCAAGAGATTGAAAAGCTGTAACAATTAAGAAAGGAGAAAAGGACAATAGTATGAATGATTGTAGGGATACTGTTGATGCAAGTTCTAGTGCAGAACAATTTGTAAGTTTGCATATATGTTCAATGCTTCTATTGTAAGACCTTGGCACATTTTTCTTTTTTACTCGTCCGCATTCTTCACTGAACATGAAAATATGAATGCAAATCGTAGACTCTAGTATTCATACTACCAACAGTTGAGCTGACTAATACTGTATAGAATTAAGAAAATGTATTGATCTGAAAATAGAATTTATTACAATATTAGGTTCTTTTGCCTCCTGATCACGATGATTATCAGTCATCGGACAGTCATTCCATTCATTTTTTAATCCCATTACTTCTCATGATATTCCATTTGCAAGCTATATTAATATTTTTTCAAGTTTAGCAAGCATTTTCAGTGTGTTCGCCAACTAAAAATAGCTCGAAGTGAAAATAGAAGAAAAACTAGGTACAAGTTACTTTAAAAAGGTTAAAGACTGCGCCATTTTTTATGAAAGATAATTTAATCAGTAGAACGAAAACAGATAAATAGATCGAGGAGTCCTCCAATGCATAGAAGAAAACAAAAATCAAATAATGATCACCATCCATGCTGTGTGTCTGAAAGAGCTAAATACCTAAAAGATCCAGCAGCTGTTGCTCTTAAGGATAAGAAAACCACCCAAAACCCATATAGTACCAAGGAAGATAATACTCCGAAAAGACTTAGTGGATAGAACTACAGATTTGAAAGAATAAAAGATATAGGTCAACAAACCAGGCCTATTAAAGTTCATAGTTTAAGATACATAAAAACTAATGTTTAAAAGTGCGAGAGAATTATTGAATGATGCCAGGTTCATCTCTTCTAGATCACTAAGATTGAGAGAAGTGTAAATTCTAAGATATGGATATTCTTAATCACTACAAAAATTATAAACAGGCAAATCAATTAAGTTCAAATTATCTAGGAGAGCATCAACAGATAACCAACCATACCTTCCTGAATAATCAAAGCAAGTGTATATGTCATGAAGAGTTTTCAGTTTCAAATCCAACTGCCAGGAGAGTATCTAACAACCACGAAACACAAAATTGGAGTGCGCTCTCTTCAATTAAAGCAATATAAGTTAATTTCATTGAAACAATACAACACAAGATACCTTTTTTACTAATGGTACATAAATCACCTCTGGAAGATATGCCAAGGTAGTACCACTATCAATTATTGCTCCTTTATTGTCCCCAGCCGTGTATATATCTGTTGTAATATTCAGAAAATCCAGACCGACTTGAACTGCAGTCATATTGACATTGTAATGGGGCCTACAAGTTATATAACAATTTTAGTTTAAGAGCTAGAATTTAAAAACTAAGACTAAGTGACATAAAATATTAGTAAAAATGCAAAAAGCTATTTCATAGAGAAACTGGTGCAACAAATTAGAATGGAAAAATGGTCCTACAAAATAAAACTAACTTTTGAACCACTGCAAACTTAATGAATTAGAAATAGCATTATTTACTTCTGTCAGATGTTCTAAGTAGCCTAAAAGAGGAATTCTCATAGTTTCCTAAGTTTTCTCCTATTAGTCCTAGTAAGATGAGGAAAATTCATTAATTCAAGCAGCTCCCAGAGTTTAACTAAACACAGGTTATGGTATGATTCTCTGACAATTCCATTCCCTGGAAAGGGTTTCCAAATTTTCAATGCTATTATATATTATCCTTTCCTTTATTCTGTTCTTTGATATGTTTTCTATTCCATATTTAGACCACCTAATCTTATATTTATCTTCTAAAGAATTTTGTTTAAACTACAAATTTCCCATAGGAACAATTTTCCTCCAAATACATAAACACTAATGTACCAAGAATTTTTAACCAAATAATGAAAGGCAGGCTATCAACAATCTGATCAGTCCATTAATCATTGCAAGACACTTGTAATTAATAATTTCCTTATCCTTTTTTCACAAGTTTCTTCAAAATGCATCCCTGAATTCTCAACACTGAGCGCCCATTTCTAAGAGTGTGTTTTCTCCACGCTTCACCTCGATCAGGTTTTTTCAAATTCAAATAGTAACATTACAGAAGTATAGAAAATATCCTTTACCTCTGTGGTACTCCAAGCATTGGCATGACGAAGGAAGAGCATTGAAAAGGCTTTCAATAATCACAAGAAAATTTTGAAGCCAAATATGACCATTAAAGAAAGTTTAAACAAACAGATCTAGTATTCCTGGATCAAACTAACGTTGGTTATATAACCCTTGCTGTATTTCTCTATGTGATAAACAAGGAAAACTTAGAATTGAAGCAAACAAAATAAGAGTAACAGAAAGTTAATCCATAGACTTCCAGGAGACAACGTATAGAATTAGAATCAAGAGCAAGATCCAACATACTGATTTGGTAGCAGTGGAGTTGTGTTCACTTGTGGTTGAACAACATGCCCAATAGCAAAGATGCCTCCACCATTCACGCCATCTAAACAATGCGCAAACATCTTTCTTACTCTTCCAGAAGACGCTAGCTGTGAAATCATGGATGAATTTGTTTTTCCAAAACCAAGTATCCCATCAAGCGCATCATCAGATGATCCTAGATCCTCAGATCTGGCACCACATCTGCCCCAAAAAACATTACACAGGGTGATTGCTGAAACAGCATAATATATATATCAAAGAAAGCTAAATTAGCTAAGAAAGGTGAGTGAGAAATCTGCCATTACTTTATGGGTCATGTACAGAGAGGTAATCAAACATGTATATAAGCCTCGTACATTTCAATGCAACAGATGATAGAGCAAAAAAAACTCCACCAAAAAAAAAAAATTAAAAATGGGACAAGACAAAAAAAGGAGATGTAACCACAACATAAAAAAATTGAAAAGTTGCTTAATCAAATGTCCTATCAACTAGGCCATAAGAAATCCATTGGTAATGTAAATTTGTCAAGGTCTGATGGGCATAATATATTTTTCTTTTAATAGTAATTTTGTTAGTTACACATTTCGATAATATTAGTTAATTAATATGTTTGGGACCAGCTCAATAAAATAAAGATGAAGAGATAAATAACAAAAAATGAAAGAAAAAAAGAGCACAAAATGTTTTGAAATGTCCAACTGTCAGAGCGAGCATGTTACAAAAATTGTTGAATGAAGAGGAATTGAAGATTCCGTCAACCTCTGAGGTCATTGAAGCATGGGAGACAGTTTTGCAGAAACTGCTTTAAAATTTTGATTCTTTAAAGGATTGTGGTATTCCTATAGCAAGGAGATGAAGGCCCATCTCAGTACAATGATGTTTCAGTCATTGTATTACATTCTGGTCAACAAATAAGGTCGAAACTGGAAGTGGATTTTTATGTTTAAATTTTTCAATTAAAATCTTTTATTTCGAAATTTAAATCTCTGTTGAACCAATTGATCTAAAAGTTTTAATACTTGATCTAAAAGCTCAAGTTGATAAATCAAGCTCGTGTAGAGGGGATTTATACCCATCAAAGTCTTACATGTACACAATTTGATTTAAATGGATGGCGGCTAGACTCACGAATTTTGTCCGCTCTGATACCATGTTGAACTACTTGATATAAAAGTCACATATATATATTATCATTCAAATAGTGTCTTCAACACCATCTAAAGTAAAGGCATTCAAATGGACCTTCTAAAGAAAATCAATTCGAATAATATGTAAAAGAGCGTAGGTCTCCTCCCAAAAATAAAAAATAAAAAAAGTGTATATACCTTAATAAGACTTTGTAACCTGATGTTTACAACACGTGGCGAGTAAGTAACAAATGCACTTTCATATTTCTGCCTAAATTACCTTTGCTAGGTATACATGGTGGAGATTATTTGGAATTTTGGTGAGTAAGGTAATATCTCCATTAGCTAAACCCTTTATTACCTTGGCTTTTGACTCGTATTTTGTTCACAAACACCAAAAAGTATGGAAAGTGTCAAACATAGGGAATTACCCAGGGAAGAGTTAGGAACAGAAACAAGGAGATGTGAGAATCACTTAAATGGAGTCCTACCTACATTTCTGGCTGTTAAATTCCACGTGAAGTTTTGCAGGTAAAAAAGTAAAGAGACTATATAACGTAAAGCAGGGCAGATGCTTGCAATTTCTAGCACTCAGATTGCGTCATGGTGCTTTTAGCCCTTCCATACCAATTGTATAAGGGATAATGGTTAGGCTGACTCCAAGTATCCACACGATAAATAACATCATAAATTCTTGTTAGGCATAGAAGGCGCCCTTATTAGAACTCCTTAAAATTTTAAAGATTTCAGCATTAGATTTATAACATACCCAAAAATAACACTTCCATTTGCCGATTTGGTCTGAAGATCACCAGAGACTCGATCATATTGGACGACGTCTTCTACAAAATAGCCCATGCTATAGCTCCCGTCACCATAAGCCACAGTGTACAAACAAGATGAATTTGAACTGCAGCCTGAAAACGAGCTTCTCGATATCTCCTTGCAGAATTCTTGATCACATGTTACCAGTTTCCCAGTGAGAGAGTCATTTGGATCATAAAGGGTGAGTTCTATCTGTTAAAACATTAAAACAAATCTGGTAAATAAAAAAATTAAAAGTGAAGCATCTAGAACCTGTCATTCTTGTGAAATGCGCTCATTGAAAGTACAAAAGAAATGTATCAAAGAAGAAGATTAGGGTCATACGCCATGGTAGCCCCTTTTGGGGCATTCGTGGCATTGGATGCAATTAACCCATGTTATGTCGCTCCCCGTATCAACTTGCACATAGTAATCCTTGGGGGGAGTTCCAATCCCTATTTTAGCGTAGTAGAGCCTGCAACATGGACAAGCAACACAAAATGAGCACAACTGCAACACTTACATATGAGGTTCACGATTTTATTCAAATGCACACACTTTTTTTCTGAAAATTCAAAAGGACATAATGTCTATGTCCAGTGCTTCTAAATTAGCATCGAAAGCTCTATAAACTCATTTGACAGACAAATATATATTAAAAAAAGGAAAAACATGTGCAGAACCAGAAAAATTATTCAAGTTTGCTACTGTTCATCAGCGTTAAATGATGTCTACCGAAGCAATAATTTCTCTATACATTTGCAGTGATGAGATTAACTGATATATTTTTTCACATATGCCAATGTGGAAGGGACGAGGAAATAGCACAATGCGCATGCATGGATATCTCTATATGCTTTATTATTGGAAATGGAAATATGAATGTTGAATAAGTGTATGTATGTCAATGCATAGAATTATGGGGGAAATAAAAATAAAAACAATAAAAGAGCTTAAAATAACAAGGAAACTAAAGAATGAAGATATTGAGAAAATTGCATAAATGTGCCTTCATTGGTGCTAATTACTACATATGGGAGCAATCATAGATTGTAGTAGTTCGTCAACCTCTCTAACTAACATAAAATACAATTTCACTTCACAGAACGGCCAAATTGAAGAGCTTCACGCAGTTGGCCTTTCTACACTGACCAAAGAAGAAGTCGTTTACAATTAGTTCACAATGTAAAGCAGTAGGCTATATAATTTCCTATAAATACGTTTTACACATCGATATGTAGATATGCATGTTCAAATGCTTAAGCATAAACTACAGCCCTACTTCAAAACGAACTACACGTCATTCAGTAAACACACACCACCATTGTATCTGCATGCACAAATACATCTGTATAATTTCTAAATCTAATCTGATTTTATTCTTTTTACTGATTCAAAGTTGCAATTCCATTAAAAAAAATAAAATCTAAATAGTAGTTTAATAAAAGAATGCATCTACTGTATTCAATTACTATGATTTTGACAATAACCCATTTTTCAAATTCATAATCCAAACCAAAATTGCCACAGGGTCCTATGAAACAGAACTTCTAGACCTAATATGTTTTAATTCCTATAACTGATTTAATCCAAATTTCGATTTTGTACAAGTTTTTGATACGGTCCAAAATCCAGTTCCGATTCCAAGTTTCTATTCCATAAAAATAGTTATCCAATCATAAACTCACACGATTTTCTCCATAACCCATATATACAAAATCAAAACCAAACAAGACCGAAAAATAAATACATTAAATTGAAATCAAAAGCAGAAAAAGCCCACCCAACGGCGTCGGGACGTCCAGTTCCGCCGAGAGGGAGATCAACGCCGGCGAGGATATTGAGATGACGTATATCATGCGCTCTAAGAGCACTAAGAGTCCTCTCCGAACCGGCGAATTTGTAACTAACTTTGAATACTCCCGCTCCCCCGCCATTGACCAACACCACCGTGTAATCGAAATTGAGCAGTAGAAGCAGAAAGCAGAAGAAGAAGCGTGAGTCCATTGTATGAATTTGGAAGATTTGATTAACTATTGTTTCATTTATTGGAAATAATCTTCTGAATGAATATAAAGGTATAATTTTACAAGTCTTCCGCTTGCCTACTAATTGTGTATTTTATTTGGATTGAGGTCCATTTGACCAGTCTCTGATCAATTTAATTAAATAAAGCTTGATTTTGATTTGACATTATTCATTGGAAATAGAAATGTTAATGAGAATACATAAATCTTAAAATTGAGTACTTTTCGCGATGATCGCGTTGAAGATGTATTTTTATAAACTCTCTCTAAAAATAACTAACTCGTTCAATATGAATTTTTATAAAGAGGAGGGGGTGGACTTGAACTTTAGCCCTCTCAATCGTGGGTCGAGTGATTTTTTGGCTCATTTTTTAGTCTTATTTTACTGATTTCCTTTAAAAAGGAAAAAAAAGAGAGTTGGTTCGTGGGCGGCTTGACCGATCTCATGATATTGAGTCAAAGAACTAAGTCGAGTCTAGAATTTGGACAAAAACCGAGGAACTCACTAGCTAGGCTTGTTGTCACCTTAGCAAATTAAAAAGGGAGAAACATTTCTTGAAATTACTTAATGAGAATCCTTAAAAATAAAAAGGTTAAAACTTTCCAAGCGCGGGGGG
>CAIGRK010211730.1:0-21197 GCA_903798315.1 Fraxinus greggii
ATATATATATATATATAAATTAACATTGAGTTTTGCATTTTATGTCTGAAGGGTCATTGGGGAGAGTCATATATACTTATATTTTGCCTATCCGTTTCTACATTAGAACATTCATATATTTTTGGCATTTATATTTTTTGTCCCTTGTCATTATGTGACAAAAAGGGGCAGTAGATATTCTTACTTTTACATGATGAATATGTTTTATCCATTTACTTGATGTGCAACTTTTGATTTCAGTTATGCTAAATTAAGTTTGATGTTTTAGTAGTATCAATGTGTCTTCATGGTATGTTGGGTTGTATTGATACTATGTCTTAGTTTATCTTGTGATATAAAACTGAAAAATATGTCTTGTAAGTTACAGTTGCTTAAATGACACTTATAATTGAACTGTTTCAAGTATCATTATCATTGATCGTATTTTCCACACATTTTACACTGGATTTGAGTTGTCTATTTCAGAAAACAGGTACTGCAGTGTTCATTCAAGGCAATTGTTAGCTGTAGGTTGTGTTATTATTTTGCGTATGTNAACTTTTGAGTTCAGTTATGCTAAATTAAGTTTGATGGTTTCGTAGAATCAATGTGTCTTCATGGTATGTTGGGTTGTATTGATACTATGTCTTAGTTTATCTTGTGATATAAAACTGAAAAATATGTCTTGTAAGTTACAGTTGCTTAAATGACACTTATAATTGAACTGTTTCAAGTATCATTATCATTGATCGTATTTTCCACACATTTTACACTGGATTTGAGTTGTCTATTTCAGAAAACAGGTACTGCAGTGTTCATTCAAGGCAATTGTTAGCTGTAGGTTGTGTTATTATTTTGCGTATGTAACTTTTATTTGATTACTGCCTTGATATAAATTATTGTTTTGTCATAGAATGCCAAATGGTGAGTTTGTTTGGTTTTAGTTTTTTTTGTAATTGGCAAATTCTGTGGACAAAATGATTTAATTTGATAGAATATAAAAGTTCAAGGGACCGCCGCTCCTCCTTCGCTCAAGCGACAGGCTGTCGCTCGACTATCGCCGGGCCCTTGCTTGAGCGACAGTGCTGTCCGAAAAATTTTTATTTTGCGATTGCAAGGCTTTTTACCCGAGTCATTCATTTCTTGACCTACCTATAAATATTAGAACTAACATGCACAGTTTTCTAAGGTTGAATATTATGAGAAAAAGTCTAGAAAGTGAATCCTTCACATTACTGCTTTGAACCTTCATCTTGTGTAAGATCTTTTGAGAGAAAACATCATTTCAGTAATTCAAATACCAAATCACTACTTCCTCTACATCTGGTCAGAGTTTTGAAGATCGAAAGAAATTGACAGGAGTTCCGTCTGTGAAGAACGGGTCGTTCTTCGTGATCCATGGGAGATAAATGAATTCATAAGGCTTGGAGTGCTACAGGGTAGCAGATTCCAGGTGAGCTTTGACAACAGCAGCTAAACATTGGTGCAGGGGAGCACGGGTTCCACGAAGAGCTGTAATGAGTGCAGTCGGATGATTAGATAGTACTTGTTGTCTAGCCGGTAGAGTGTAAGTTGTTAAATTCATTTATAGTGGATTGACTGGCAAAATTCCTGAAGTTTTTTCCAGTTGGGTTTCTCCGTGATCATTTCGTTGTTTGATTTATTGCTTTACTATTTGTTCTTTATTATACAACTGCAGTAATTCAACTTAAAACATATTGACTTGAATGTTTAACCATCTAGTTAAGAATTAAAAATGACTTATTGCTATTTAATTCATTAGTAATCTTAAATTTCACATATTACACGTATTCACTCTCATCTAGGTATTGTTATGGTCGAACTACGCGTTTTTCACCCATGACAAGCAAAAATTATTATATAATTATCTCATCTCATTAATAGCACCACATAATCATGGGTAATTGAATTTTTTTTTTTTTTAAATTTGATGTCTATGAGAACTTTCTAATTTGGTCACTTTGGTGACTTACAAATTATACATTAAATTAAATAATCATCACAACTATTAATAACATTAATTTTATTTGATCATTATTTATTTATGTATTTATATACAATGAATATTAATATAAAACCAAACAACCATAAGAAAATAATGTTATTTACTATGTGCAATAATTTCTAAGCATCAAATGAAATTAGTAGAAGTGTTGTTATTAGTTTAATTTATAGTGATAAATACACTAACTCATTAATTATGTTTTAAGAAATAAATTCACTTCTACCATTTATAACTTAACCTATGATTGTTAATTTCATAATTAACATTAATTATGAAATTAAAGAAACGGGATTTAAAAGAACATAAATAAAAGGCATGCATTAATTATAGAAAAAGTTATAAATCCTCTTTTATGGTCAACTGAAACGACAATTAGTAAATGCGCTGAATTTTCACAAATATGCCTGCAAACAACGTTACAAAAAATTGGCCAGCATGACGTTATTTAAAGGTGGGAACATAATTATATATTTTGATATGTAATTTAAGCGGAAATATAAGATCAATTTTCTCAGAAATCATAATTTCTTTAACCAGGCTCTGATTTATGCAAATCAAATCTTATTATGCATAATCAGTAAGTCCCAGATTTCAGAACAAGATGATTTTCACAATTTCGAAATTTGAGAGAAAATATACCTTGATCCATAATGACCTTTTTTTATTAGAAATCAACTGTAGATTAGAAATACTAAGGCAACTAGGTTTCTCTTTCTTGACCCCTTAGGCTTTCTTTTCATACGTTCTAGATGGTGAGAAAATTGTATATCTATAGGGTAGAGAGAGGATAATCCTAGTCAAGAGTCTAATCCTATTCAAGAGTCCAGTCAAGAGTCTTTAAATTTCAAAGTTGATGTATGGCACAAGAGACTTGGACATCCATCTAGTCAAGTGGTGTCTCAAGTGCTCAAAATCTGTAATTAAAGGGTGAAAGAAAATGAAGTCAAGGCCTTTTGTGATGCTTGTTAGCTTGGAAAATCTCACCTACTGTCATTTTCTCTATCCACTTCATATGCTAAAACTCCTCTGGAACTCATTCATACAGATCTATGGGGCCAATCACCAATTCAATCCACATTAGGCTTTAAATACTATATAACCTTCTTAGATGGCTTTAGTAGATTCTCTTGGATATACCCCTCAAGTCAGAAATTTGAGGCATTGAATGTGTTCATCCAATTCTAAAAATTGGTTGAAAACAAGTTTGCTAGCAAGATAAGAACCCTGTAAGCTAACTGGGGATGAGAATATAGATCCTTCAATAAGTTCCTAGCACAAGAAGGGGTTGAATTTAGAAATCCTTGTCCTTACACATCCGCACAAAATGGAAGAATTGAGAGAAAACACAGACATATAATGGAAACAGGTCTGACTTTCCTAGCTCAAGCCAAATTATCCTTAAAATAATGGAAGGAAGCCTTTCAAACTTCTACTTACCTTATAAATAGGTTGCCAACACCAACACTCAAAATACAATCTCTCTTTCAAACTCTCTACAGAAAAGAACCAGACTACAAACTACTAAAGGCCTTTGGGTGTGCCTGCTACCCTTGCCTAAGGCCCTACCAAAAACACAAGTTCAGCTTTCATTCAACAAAATACAGTTTTCTTGGTTATAGTGATCCACATAAGGGTTTCAAATGCCTTAGTTCAATAGGAAGAGTCTATATTTCAAGGCATGTAGTGTACAATGAACTTGAGTTTCCTTTGGAGTCATTATTCTCAGCACAAAATCAATCCAACTCTGCTGAACCTGAAATAGTTGTGTCATACTTTCAATTTTTCCACCAAATCCAGTTGATTCAACTCATTCTAAAGCAACCAATGCTCTGTATAAATAATCTCTTGGCTTAAGTGACACTCAGCATGAAGGTTTAAACATTGGTGAGGCTGAAAATAGTGACGAAATTTCCACTAGAAGTGTGAATGAACTAGAAACTGAAGTTGAGTTGCCTCAAAATGTTGAAAGATTTGAATCAGAACATCAACGATCAGTTGGCAATAAACTGGGAGATAGGAATCAACAAAAAGCAAGCAATCTAACTAAACATCCCATGATCACAAGGGCAAAGATTGGAATCTTTAAACCCAAAGTATACTTCAATGAATAAGTTAAAATTGATCTAGAACCTTTAGATCCTAAAAATTTCAGTGAAGCTCTCTTGGACAAGGACTAGAAGAAAGCCATGGAGTAAGAGTTCAATGTATTGATGAAGACTAAGACTTGGAAATTTATGCCATCATCACCAATATACAACATAGTAGGAAATAAATGGGTCTTCGGAGTAAAACGAAACACAGATGGATCAGTTCAAAGGTTTAAGGTAAGACTGGTTGCAAAGGGTACTATCAGGCTCCAAGTATTGATTTTTGTGAAATATTCAGCCCAGTTATTTAAGCTTAAACCTTGAGAATTATAATCACTCTGGCAGTCTCAAAAGGATGGACAATTAGGCAAGTTGACATCAACAATGCCTTTGTAAATGGTGAACTTGAAGAGGTGGTATACATGAATCAACCGGAAGGATTCATAAATAAAGCAAAACCTGATCATGTTTGCAAACTAGAAAAGGTACTGTATGGATTGAAATAAGCACCTAGAGCCTGACATGAGAAGTTAAAAACAATACTGATGAGCTAGCAGTTCAAACAATCAATAGCTAACACTTCCATGTTTTACTTCAAAAATGAAAAAATATGTGTGGATGACATCGTTGTGATAGAAAATGACACAAAGATGGTGTAAGATTTTATAAAAGAATTGGATAAAAAATTTACACTTAAGGATATGAGGCAACTCCATCACTTTCAGGGAATTGAAGTGCTATGGCGTGATTCAGGAATTCATCTGACCCAAACAAGATACATTGTTGAGCCTCAAGAAGTTTGAACTGCAAAACATCAAGCCATGTATTACTCCTATTCCTGCTGGTAAAACCATATCTAAAACTGATGGAGAATCACTGAAAGATCACTCAGTTTATAGAAGCGTAATAGGGGGACTACAATACCTTTCACACACACGGCATGACATCACCTTTGCAGTTAATAAACTTAGCCTGTTTCTGCAATCACCAACATCCATTCATTGGCAAGCTTTGAAAAGAGTATTGAAATACCTTAAAGGGACAATAAATCAAGGACTCTGATTAAAGAAAAATGACATATGGATTCTCAGATACAGATTCGGTCTCATGCCCAGATGACAAAAGATCAATGGATGGCTATTGCATCTACTTGGGAGATAACTTAATAGCTTGGTCATTAAAGAAACAACATGTAGTTGCCAGATCAAGCACGGAATCAGAATACAGAGCACTCGCCTCAGCAGCCTCTGAAATCGCTTGGATTTAATCCCACTTCAAGGAACTTGAATTTCCTTAAGTGGCGAATCCAATATTATGGTGTGATAACATGAGTGCAGGAGGTTTAGCAGTAAATCCAGTATACCATGTCAGAACAGAACGCATTGAATTGGATATTCATTTCATCAGAGACAAGTTCTTACAATGGAATTGGAAGTAAAATATGTGCCTTGCTCAGACCAGATTGCTGACCTGTTAACCAAAGGTCTCACACACTCAAGGTTTGCCTTCTTAAAAGACAAGCTTATATTTACCTCAGTACCGTCCAACTTGAAGGGAGGTGTGACGAATTAACCTACACATTATCTGTTTACACATCAGCTCATCCACATCAGTACAACAACTGTTCCATACAGTCGTGTCATCAGCAGCCCATCCTTGCTGTCCTTTTTCTCAAATACACTAGAATAGTGGTATTGCATTCTTGTTATAAATAGATTCCCAACATTCTCCATAATTTATAGATCTAACTACAGCTGTACACTCTAGAATATTCTTTGTAATCTATAAATTGTATGCAACCAAAGCAATAAAGATCGAGCATTATAATTCAGTTGCTCTTTCATTTCTAACTAATCCCACTTAAAATCACTCATAAAACCTTCAAGAAATCTCTTAGAACCACACTAAAACCCACAATGGAGTTATCCAACAAACAACAATACAAAACCATCAATCTAGAACAAAACACTATAGTAACAAGATTATGAAAAAAATAATATACCAAACAAACCAACAATAGAGACTACTTTTAAAGAGAGTACTAGAAGAAGAGGACCTAAAGAAATACTGTTATACGGGCTTTTAGCACGTGAGGAATTTAATGGCCCAATCTCTAATAATGTTTAATTGTAGGTAAACAATTGTGTCTACACATATGAGAAAAAAATGGTGGCTGCACATATATGATAAAAAATGAAGGCTGATACAAGAGAGTTGAGGCTGCATAATAGAGAAAAAAGATCGAGGTCACCACTCTGGAGAAAAAAAGGAAGGAAAGGAAAAAGGGTTTTTCTTTCAATCTTAGGCATGGATTTTACACGGGTATTTCTTTACACAGTACAAATTGGGAATCTCTAAGTGGTGTATTTTATGTACTCTAGAGTGGTATAATATTCAAATTGTGTATCTCAAACGTTTTATCAAACAAGTGGTTTGAGGGTGAGATTATTTATTTTCTTAGAGGTTGATCATTGTTATATTTTCTAATTTTTTGAGAACTCAAGTTTTGGGCATAAATTTGAGTATTGCAAAGTCTATTTTATTATAGTGGATTTGATTGGAGTTGTCCTGCGATTTTTTCCCTACACTGGACAGTTTTTACACCTACAGTTGGTGTGTTCTTTCTTATTGCTCTCTTGGTGTTTTTTCCACCTAAAGTTGTTGATTTATTCTCTTCAAAAACTGACATTGCCTACAAAGTGGTATCAGAGCTTGGTTCAAAGTATTGGTTAATTGTCATTTGTAAAATGAATGGAGAATATTTCGAGTACTATGATTAAGGTCACAACATCAAATTATTCCATCTGGAAGCTAATGATGGGGAATATCCTTTACTATAAGGATTTACATGACCCTATTGAGGGTAAGAGTGCCAATCGAAGCACAGAATTGGACCCGGAATGGGAAATGAAAAATCGAAAGGCTATTGGGTATATTAGATAATGGATTGATCTTAGTGTTTTCCATCATGTATCTCAAGAGATGGATGCTAGCAAACTATGAAAGAAATTGAACGGTCTCTATGAGAGGAAGACAGCTCAGAATAAAGCTTTTTCAATCAAAAGTCTTTTAAATCTAAATTTGAATGTAGAGAAACCAGTTGCTAAGCATTTGAGTGAATTCCAAGACTTAGTAAATCAGTTGATCATAATGAAAACAGTGCCAGATGATGAGATGCAAGCACTATTACTTCTGAGTTTTTACCTGATAGTTGGAAGACTTTGGTAGTATCACTCAGTAACTTGGCTCTAAATGGTGTGCTTGAACTTACTCTAGTTAAAGAAAGTTTGTTTAATAAAGAAATAAGAAGAAAAAGCATGGGGTAGGAACGATGCACATGCTCTTGTTACAGAAAACAAAATAAGAGCAAAGGTCCTAATGGACGTGGTAACTTCAGAAGTCTATCAAAGGTAAGAGCAAAAGTTGGATTTTTTCCTATGATACATAGATTCATATAAAGAAACATTGCAATCCTTGGAAAAACAAACTGAACTGGGAGAAAAATCAAAAGAAGACGGATCGAAATACGGTAGCTAGCACTTCAGATGATAAAGTAGTAATAGTAGTTTTTTTTTTTTGGCTAAAGATAAGCAATGTTATGATGTTGCAGGTCATTTGTTGAGTAGGTTATTAACTACATGGTTTCTTACCATGTTACTCCAAGATGGGAGCAATTTACATCTTACAAATTAGGTAACTTTGGCAGGATGAAGATGGGAAATGAAAGTTTTTCCACATTGTGGGGATTGATGATCTTTTGTTTAGACAAATATTTGATGTAGCTTAACATTGATAATGTGCAACATGTTCTAGGCATACGCCTGAATTTTCTATCTACGCACGTCTTCGATGAAGCGAGGTTTAACAATTATTTTGTTAGCAAAAGATTGAAACTAATAAAAGCGTCGATGGTATTTGCTAGTGGAAATGTCTGTTGCATAGTTTACATGACAAAAATAAAGGTGTGTAGTGAAGTTATGAATGCTACTGAAAGTGATTCTTAACTAGACTTGTGGCACAAGCGGTTGGCTCACACGAGCGAGAAAAGATTGCATATTTTGACAATTCTCTCATTCCTTTTACCGCACATCACTAAATTCGTGTGATTAGTGTTTACTTGGTAAACAATATAGAGTCTCCTTTTAGAAGTCCTCTATTAGAAAGTCCATTATTATAGATTTAGTTTATTATGATGTTTGTAGCCTCATTAAGGTGGAATCATTAGGTGACAATAAGTATTTTCTTACTTTTATTGATGATACTTTACGAAAGTTGTGGGTGTTTTATTTGAGATCAAAAGATAAGATTTTTCGACACTTCAAGAAGTGTTATGCCATGGTAGCAGAGGAAACGAAATGCTTTGAGGTGTCTTCAAACTAAAAATAGAAAGGAATACACGTTCAAAGTGTTTGAAGATTATTGCTCAGAGTATGGCATTAGACATGAGAAAATAGTTCTTGGTACCCCATAGTATATCGGCGCAATACAGAAAATGAACTGCACCATTGTAGATTGAAGATTATTGGTCAGAGCGTGGTATTTGATATAAGAAGATAGGTCCTGGTACCCCCGCAACACAACAGCGTGGTAAAAAGAATGAACTGTGCCATTATAAAAAAGTTCAGTAGCATGTTAAGGATAGTTAGCTTACCTAATTCATTTTAGGATGAAGCTATTCGTATGATGTACTACCTAATCAATCGGTATCATTCAATCTCTTTAGGGCTTGAGATTTCAAAAAAGGTATGGACAAGAAAGGATGTTTCTTATTCTCGTCTCAAGTTTTTTTGCTACAAGAAATTTGTATGAGCACTTAATGAACAACGATTGAAAGTAGATGATAAAGCTAGTTCTTGCATTTTTATTGGCTATAGAGATAAAAAAAAAAAAATTGGCTACAGAAGAAGAGAGGTGATTTTCAATGAAAATTAGAAGTTGGCAGATTTCGAGAAATCTAGGAATCAAAGACGTGTTGCTGAGGACGTCACTGAGCTTCACTGTCTCTTTGCCTTCATACAGTGCCATTCAAGGTATAGAGATGCCCTTTGACACTCATGCTGATAAACCAACATGAATTCATGAGGATGATCTAGAGGATGTTGAGTAAGGGAAGCAAATTACTACATCGAAATCTCAAGCTAGAAGGTCTACTAGAGAACATCATCCATCAACCAAGTATACCATATCAACTTTTGTGCTAGTAACTAAAGAAGGGGAGCCAAAAAGCTTTCAGGAAATAAAAATTCATAAGGCCAAGTAGAGCTGGGTGAAAGCTATGTAAGAAGAGATGAATTCTTTGTAGAAGAATAATATTTATGAGCTAGTAGAGCTTTCTAAAGGCAAAAAGGCATTGAAGAATAAATGATTGTTCAAGCTAAAGAATAATGGTGAAAAACTAGTGAAGTATAAAGTTCGATTGGAGGTGAAGGGCTTTGGTCGGAAGAAATGGATTGACTTTGATGAGATATTCTCTCCTATTGTAAAATGACCTCCTTTCGAGTGGTTTTGAGTTTAGTAGCTGGTTTGGATCTTGAGCTTGATTAGTTAGACATGAAAATTGCCTTCTCCATGGTAATGTTTGGAGAAAAAAATCTACATAGTTTAGCCATAAGGATTTGAAGTAAAAGAAAAAGAACATATGGTCTGTAGGTTGAAAAAGAGTTTGTATGTGTTGAAACAGGCTCAAGACAGTATTATTTGAAGTTTGATTCCTTCATGATAGGTCATGATTATAGTAGAGAAGATGTAGATCATTGTTTCTATGTCAAAGATTTCCCTGGTGGTAACTTTGTTATCATTTTGCCATATGTAGATGACATGTTCATAGTGGGGGCAAGATGTTCTGTTAATCTAAAGTTTGAAGGAAGATTTGTTCTAGTCGTTTGACATGAAGCATCTTGGACCAGCATGACAAATTTTAGGGATACATATTCATCCTGATAGAGAAGCTAAAAAGTTATGGCTATCATGGGAGAAATGTAGAAAGAGTGTTGGAAAGTTTTAACGTAAAGAATGAAGATAAAGAAAGGATGGCACAAATTTCTTAAGGATGGTACAGATTTCTTACTTCTATGTGGTTGGGAGTTTGATACATGTTATGGTTTATACATGATCGACATTGCTCATGATGTTGGGGTGGTCAAAAAGTTTCTTGTTAACCCCGATAAAGATTATTGAGAGGCAATGAATGGATCTTTAGATAATTGAGAGGTACTTCAAAGATGTGCTTGACTTTTAGACGTTTGGAACTAGTTTTGGAGATATTGCAGGTGACCTTGATGGTAGAAAATCTACTTTGGAGTTCTTGTTTACTTTTGCAGGGGAACTATCTCATGGCAGTCAAGATTACGAAACTATGTTGCCTTATCTACAATTAGGGCTAAGTATATTGCAGCAACTAAAGCAGCAAAAAAATCTTTGGATAAAACGGTTTTTAAAGAGTTAGGTTTGAAGAAAGATGGCTATGTTGTGATAGGTAGATAGCGTTAGACTTGAGCAAAAATACTAATCATTGGCTACGACAAGTAGTGAAGGACCAATTGGTACTGTTAGACAAAACTCATACAAATAATCCAACTGATATGATGACAAATGTTGTAACCAGAGAAATGCTTGAGCTTTCTGTTAGACCGGCCAACATAGACTCTAACTAATATGTTAAAGGACAATCTCATTCTTCAATGGGCCGGAGGGAAAGATAGTTACATGGGCGTCCAGCCCATGAGGAAGCTAATAGCCCAATCCACTATAATGTTTAATTGTTGGTCAACAATTGTGGCTATATATATGAGAAAAAAGGTGGTTGCACTTATATGAGGAAGAACAGAGGCTACAATAAGAGAACCATGGCCGAAAAATAGAGAAGAAACAAATAAAGAAAGAAAACCGAGGCTATTGTTGTGGATAAAAAGAGAAAGTAGAGGAAAAAGGGTTTTCTTTCAATCTTTAGGTGTGGATTTTACACAAGTATTTCTCTACACAGTACAAATTGGGGATTTCACTAAGTGGTGTATTTTAGGTACTCCAGAGAGGTGCAGTATTCAAAGTCGGTATCTCATGGGTTTCATCAAAGTAGTTGTTTGAAGGTGAGATCATTTTTTAAAGGTTGGTCATTGTTGTATTTCTCAATTTGTTGAGAAATCAAGTTTTGGACATAAACTTGAGTAGGCATACATTTGAGTATTTTAAACTCTATTTTATTATAGCGAATTTGATTGGAGTTTCCAACGTAAATTTGGTATGTTTTTCGTTATTGATCTATTGGTGTTTGATTAGTTAATTTCTTGAAGTTCAAGTTTTTCACACACTTCTTTCTTAATCAGTACAAATTAGCATTTCTTAAAGACATATTTGGGTTTGTAACGCCTTGCAAAACTAGGACCCATACATGGCCCTAGTAGTCTGCGTAGCAAGTAGTTCGGGAGCCCCACGACCTAACTTCAAACGGACGACCCTCTTTAAGTTTGAGCGATCCCACGTAGAAAAGTCAGGACCAACATCATTTTACGCAGATCCCATTGCAACACCTGGTCCAGGGCGAGGTACTGACAAATATCCTGAACAGATATAGTGCTACGTGATTGACAAGACAACTCACTACTACCGTTAATATCGTAAACCTATTTGGTCAAGTCCAAGCAGCAAGCTAGGCTTTGAGAATACAAAAGTTTTATTAGCATTTAAAGCTCTGGTTGATTGATGCCTACGACTAGAAAGGTCAATTATTTGGATGAGGCCACGTGCATTGTCCTCTAGTGGCCCTTATTCACCGTGTTCAAGTATAAAAGCTCACACTTAGTGCCCTTCAAAGGTAATGTAAGTTTAGATTCTCAAACCTATATTCTTGCTACACACACTTTTTTAATCATTCGCCCTAATGCTGACCCTCATTTTACATTGGAGGCTCATGTTTAAAGCTCACCCACACTCATTTAATTACTTCTCCAACTGACTTAACCGTCGAAATGCACGCGACCAACTCCACCCTCCAGAATGAGGCTATGTGTGACTAACGGTTTGTGCAAGTGTATAGGAACCCAGCTTGAATGGACGTGAGAGGCCTTAGGATCTGTTGGCCACATCTTTGATACTTTTTTAGGTCAATAGATGGGCTCCATTTGTGGGAAACTTGACACTATAACCACAAGCATCCTTGTGGTAGAAGCCATTAAAAGTAAAAAAAAGGCTTGCTTCTGGAGAGAAAGAACCACAGCAAAGAAGGCACATAAAATGGCCGTTTTTAGCTCCAAGTCAAAAATACGTTATTAGTTCTAGTCACTACGGATCGCAAGGCAAAAATAGACAACATGAGGCTTCTGAAGAAGAGGTCCTCTTAATGAATGTGAACTCGCGTCATCCCCACCACTAACACAGGCGAGGAGGTACCACAGCACGTTTAGCCAGGAAAGTAAGGAAGAGGGCTGCAATATGAGGAACATGGCCCAACAAAATGCTACCATGCAACAATTACTCATGCAGATGCATCAACAGATAGGGTACCAAGTGTCTCAGTAAGGAACATTTCCCAAAAAGCGTGAGGAAAATGACACAATGGCCTATCCCCAAACACTCAGAAACGAAATCAGTCTAACAGAGAGAGAAGTCAAAATGGACACATCCACCAATTATGTTATCCGCTAATCCGGTGAAAACATCTCACAAAAGGAAAACTTTCTCCCAAAGTATACTCAAGAACAAGAACCCCAAAGATTTACCAATGTTTTTGATGGAATTGGACCATCAAGGCCTAAAAATAGGTCCCTACCAACAAATTCCCCATCCAAAGGGGGCTAGAACAAAACAAAGAATATGAACCTCCAAGGGTTCCTCTTCCTCCACCTAGAAATAGGCAAGAGAGAAGAGACGATGTGAACTTGAGAAATCAAGCCGAAACGTCACGATCCCCTCGTTACCAAGCAAAGGGAGATGATCCGATGGTCCATGCAGATCCTTTGAGTAAGATGATGACGATGAAAGTCTGCTCTTCTCCCAAGAGTTGAGAAGCACCCCAGTTCCAAACCACGTCATACCACCAAAAATGGCCAAATACGAAAGAAAGGGTGATCCAACGAAACATGTCAACAACTACAACACCCATATGTCTCTACGGGGAGCATCACTAGCACTTAAGTGCAGAGCTTTCCATCTTACATTGACTGGGGTTGTAGAAATTTGGTACAATTGTATTCCAACCAATGGTATTATGAGTTGGTCAGACCTCAAAAAAGCCTTTCTGAACTAATACTTGTCTACCAAAGAAGGGGAAGCCCCCATCCAAAGGCTATAGGAGATGAGGCAGCAAGCAGGTAAGACTTTGAAAAGCTACTGGCTCGCTTCACGGATGAGATGACCTATTGTGAACAACTTATAGATAAAGAGGCCATTTCTGCTCTAAGAGGAGGGCTCAACATGGACATCCTATTTTGGAGGGATGTACGAAACAATAATCTTACCTCTTATGATGCCTTGTTAGAAATGATGAAGAATGAGATTGTGAACAAGGAGCTGATTGATCACCGCAACCAAACTTCAATGGGACTCCCACTGCCTTAGAGACAGTGGTGAGGTCCTTTATCACACTTTGTAAACCAACAATGGACCTAAGAAAGACATACAATCGCCTCCAACTCGGGCCAAACATTAGCCACTACCATGCTAAATGTGGTGCCCTCGTTGGCATATGAATAGGTCAGATCCGAGGCTCAAAGACAATATAATCAATCCAAGGGAAGATTTATGGGAAGGAATAGGGAGTCTAGAAATAGGCAATTCTTACAACCAGTCCAACTGCAACTGGAGAAACCCCTTTCTCTATGACGTATGGGGCGGAGGCAATTAGCTTTTCGAAATATCCAACGATGAAATAAGTCACTGTGAGCTCAATTTCCTTGAAAAAAAGAGAGATAACTCATCGATAAAGCTAGCCTCGTATCAGAGAAAAAAATTGCAAGGTACTACAATGCCAAGGTCAAAAGGAAATCATTCAGGAGAGGCGATCTCGTGCTCAAAAGAGTTTTTCTTTCTTCAAAAGAGCTTGGTGTTAGCACGTGGGTCCAACCTGGGAGGGCCCCTATCGAATATCAGGCGATGTGAGACCAGGGACTTTCCTAATTGAAAGTATAGATGGGAAGGTGCAGCCACACCCTTGAAATGTGGAGTACTTACGAATTTATTACCAGTGAGACCATGATCAATGCATGTATATATTTTTCATTAATGCAAATGTCCTTTCAAAAATTCTTGCTAACTATGACAAGCTCATACACTCCACCGAGTTCAACTATGGCGAGCCCATATGTTCTTAATTTTGTTCAATTAATTATGACGAGCTCAAACATTTTATTAATGTTCAAAGTCAACTATGGCGAGTCCATATATTGATTAATTCAGTTCAATTAATTATGTCGAGCTCATACATTTTATCAATGTTCAAGGTCAACTGTGGCGAGCCCATAAGTTGTTAATTCAATTCAATTAATTATGATTAGCTCATACATTTTATTAATGTTCAAGGTCAACTGTGGCAAGCACATATGTTGTTAATTCTGTTCAACTAATTATGACGAGCTCATACATTTTATTAATGTTCAAGGTCAACTATGACGAACCCATATGTTGTTAATTCTGTTCAATTAATTATGACGAACTCATATGTTTTAGTAATGTTCGAGGTCAACTGCAGTAAGCCCATATGTTGTTAATCCAGTTCAATTAATTATGATGAGCTCATACATTTTATTAATGTTCAAGCTCAACTATGGAGAGCCCATATGTTGTTAATTATGTTCAATTAATTATGGTGAGCTCATACATTTTTGTTACTATTTAAAGTTAGATGTGACCAGTCGTTTACTCAAATTAAGTNTTTTATTAATGTTCAAGGTCAACTATGACGAACCCATATGTTGTTAATTCTGTTCAATTAATTATGACGAACTCATATGTTTTAGTAATGTTCGAGGTCAACTGCAGTAAGCCCATATGTTGTTAATCCAGTTCAATTAATTATGATGAGCTCATACATTTTATTAATGTTCAAGCTCAACTATGGAGAGCCCATATGTTGTTAATTATGTTCAATTAATTATGGTGAGCTCATACATTTTTGTTACTATTTAAAGTTAGATGTGACCAGTCGTTTACTCAAATTAAGTCAACTAAGGTTATGGTCACAAATACGAAGAGTAAGAAAAGTTCTTCTATACATAATCAAACTCATTACAAGGAGGAGAGGGGAGGGACTAAAGGCCTAAAATCTAAGTAGCAACATCATCCTACTAAGGCAGAGTCTTCAACTTCATTGGCAGGACTAGATGGTTCTGTAGGTAGAAATTATTATTTTAGGGCCGCCAACTCCGGTTAGGGATGCTGCTCAGCAAGTTTCCCAAAAGCTTCATTGTATGCGATCCTTCTCTAATACAAGCCAAGGCCATCATACTCGGCAGTTTCATGAAAATGGGCTATGTACTCATTTACAACTGCCTCCTCTACCCACTTAACTAGTGCTTTAGGGTGGCAGCATCAGCAGTCGGCTCCTCCACATGAGCTTTCAGTTCCCTCTTCTCCTTGTTAGCTACCTTCAAGGCTGACGAAGTAATTTTCTGTAGACTGTCAGAGTTCTCCATACGATTTGCCAGGGCATTAACCTCAGCTTTGTAGAGGTGAACTTCTTTCTTCAATTCATTATTCTACTTTAGATGTACCTCCACCTTCGACTCCACCTTAGCTTGATTTGCCTTTGAAGCCAAAATTACTTCATTGGCTAAAGATGCCTCAGCATTGGCTTTATTCAGGGCTGCCTCAACATCCTTGGCCCTTTGATAGTTATTGAGGCCCTGTAGCCGCCTCATTTCCATTCGGGCATTTAAAAAGAAGCCCTGAGAGCAAGCCTGCACGGTAAGCCAACATCCATCATATACATCGTGTTACGGGTCTTGGCGTACGAAGAGTACTTATTAGTCCAGTACTTGTATCAAATCCTCGTAGCCCTCTATAACAGCCAACATCTCCATTATCATGCAGGTAATCTCGTCAGACCTCTCACCCAAAAACATTTGGGTCTTTCCTTCAGAGAGGGCACTCCTCATCCCCTTGCCCTGTTTCTTCCTCATTAAGCTTGCCCCATCCTCAACTACCTCCTCCACATCCACTATTTTCAAAGATGAAAAGGGCTCAGCTTGAATTAGTCATCGAATTGACTCCCCAATGGTTGTCTGGTGCTTAGGGAGAGGATCAGGCCCTTTATTCTTTGCCAAAACCAACTTCCTCTTAAGGGGCCTCTCCATGGAAGTCTCTGCTTCTTTCCATTTTTTTCCTTTCTTTTCTGGATAAGGTGATGGGTTTATCTTCAAGAGGCGAGCCAACTTTCATCCCACTGGTTCTTATCAGATGAGGAGCTAGAGCTTGAGGGCTTCTTATTTTTCGCCTTTCCGAGGTGCCTTATGAAAAATATGTCCGGTTTGACATATTCTTTCTTGTCGTGTTGCCATATAAACAAAGAGGCAAACCGTTAGTATAGTTATGAAAATGAATGATTATCAACGGTTAGAATAAAGAGTTATTAACTGCTCTACCTTTGGTAGCCATCGGTTGGTTGGTCACGAAGAGGTTCTATTTCCCAAGTACGTTCTTGAAGTACCTCTTCTCTGAGAGCAGCTCATATATTGCATTGATGATGGCCCACTCAGATGGCTCAAGTTCGAACTAATCAACTACAGCTACACAAAGCATATATCTAAAACCAAAAATAAAGAATAAGAATGTAAGAAAGCAAAGATCACTTCTAAGGGTAGACCCATTATCCTCATGATACTGGGTTCGCATAGTTATCTCCAGGACTGCATCTCTCTCCATTGTCTACCGGCAACCCCTGACCCAGAACCAAGATGATTTCCAGTTCTTGACAGAGGTTAGAGTCCCCTAGATGAAGGGAGAGTGTGGGCCCCAGGGGTTCATGCAATACCACACATTGCAATCATTCCTCCCTTTTGAGGCTCGGGGTTCGAAGATGGTTTGAAAAACTAGTGGAGGCATGTCCTCACCAAGAGTGACCTCCTTTCAAAGAGGAAGGCCCCTACTAATTAGCTCCATGCGTTGCGCACTAGCTAGGTGGGGGCTAGATTGTAATGTCTAAGGATGTATCTAAAAAAAGGGTGTAAATGTAACTTCATTCCTCCGCTCAATATAGCCTTGCTAACGGCCACACAACCCTCTCGGGGAAAGCACGCCCTCTCCTCAAGGGTCGGGACAAACATTTCAATGATGTCCGGGATCCTATGCATCTTCCTAAAAATCTCCAGTTCGCTCTCCTTTACATCAGATGCCCATTGGGAAGCCCCCCATCTAACATTATAGTCTATGAGGCCATCCTGCATTATCCATGCATTGTAAGGACCCCCCATGGCCTCCATAATCCGCTTAGTGGGGCTTATGGAAGGCACACCCACCTCGGCAAAAATTAGTGCCATATCCACTCCAAAATAACCCCCAGAAACACAATTTTTTGAAGAGGAAGCCATTTTACGCGAATAAGATGAAAAATTTTTAAATGTTGGGTACTTACACAAGTGTGGGATGCTGGGAAATGGAGAAAACAAAGTTGTTAGCCAGAAAGAGGACAAAGGAGGTACCGAAAGATTTCACAAGTTTTCAACACTTGGAAATTCTAACTTTCGCAAAGTGAAGAAAAATGAGAAAGCAAGGTTTGGACCTTTTATATAGAAGGGGTGAATGAACCTCCACAGTTGGATTTTCTCCCATTACGATTTGGACCACACATCCACAATTTCATGTAGCATGTCAAAAGAAAAGACATTTATTCAAAATTCAAATCAAGGGCTCAAATAAAGCCATAAACTACACGTGCCTTAGAGTCACGTAAGCCTCCTCAAATGTAAGACACTATCATCGTTGCGTATTAAATGTGCATGTAATACAAGCTTTGGAAACCACCATACCACAACTACTTTTCATTGGAAACCAACATTTCTTTCAATTCATTAGACATTAACAAAGAGGCTCGACATTTTGCTCCAAGAGCATCGCCTTATATTGTCCAGCTTTATCACGAATTACAACTCCAGTAGAGAGTCCCCTCACTACCGTTTGAACTCGAAAGTCCATGCATTAGATGAATAATCATACCTGGACTACAGAGACTGTTGTTACGCCTTGCAAAACTAGGACCCATACGTGGCCCTAGCTAGTCTACGTGGCAAATAGTTCGAGGGCCCTACGCTTCATACACTGACATGGACGAGCCAACTTCACACAGACAATCCTGTTTAAGTTTGAGCGATCTCGTGTAGAAAAGGCAAGACTGACCCCATCACACACACCGACCCCATTGCAAGAGCTGGTCTAGTGCGAGGCAATGACAAAAATCCTGAACAGATCTTGACAAGATAACTCACTACCACCGCCGCAAACCTATTCGGTCAAGTCCAAGCCGCGAGCTAGGCTTTGAGGATACAAAATTAGTATTAGCATTTAAGACTGTAATTTATTAATTCCTATGACTAGAAAGGTCAATCATTTGGATGAGGCCATGTGCATTGTCATCAAATAACCCTCATTCACCTTGCCTAAGTATGAAAGCTTACACTTAGTGCCCTTCAAATGTAATGCAAGTTTAGACTCTCAAAATTATATTCTTGCTACACAAACTTTTTAATCATTCACCACAAAGCCGACCCCCATTTTACATTGGAGGTTCACGTTTAAAACTCTCCCACACTCATTTAATTACGTTTCCAACTGACTTGATCGTGAAAGTATGCGCGGCCAATTTTACCCCTCCTAGAGGAGGCCACATGTGACTAACGGTTTGTCTAAGTGTGCAGAAACCCAGCTTGAGTTGACGTGAGAGGCCCTGAGATCTGATGGCCACATCATTTGTACTATTTTTGGGATCAACAGAGTTCATTATTTTAGTTATCTGGTTCAATAATATCAATTTTAGGGGTTCGATTTTGCAGTCCACAGTAGATCAGTACCAAAATTAAAATCTAATTTATTGATATTGAGTGTGTTGGTAGGTGCTGATGAAGAGACGACATGGGGGATTAGGGTATGCATATATTCATATGTTCAAAAAATAAAATGAAAAACAAAAAACTTTACAATAAATTCCAACTTAACTTTAAAAACCTGAGTTCAAGTTCAATCCCACGAAATAAACTTATTTTTATAAATACGAAAAATGCATCTCATTGTAGACATAGGCTAAAATAGTTGGGCTGCTACTTCTATCCATGGGTCGGGCTTATTGAGGAGCTTGACAAGACACGATAGACTATAGTCTTAATTAGTTCAAATGATAAGCACAAAACAGCATCATGAATATCACATTTTTGGGGAATAGAATACTTGATTGTACAACACCCAAATCTATTTCAGCCTTAAAATTTTTCTGACTAGGTCAGGGCTAATGTACAAGTTAGGTCAACTTGATTCAGTTCATTCAAAAAGGCTGAATGTATAGCCCTTTTCACAGCTCTCTCACGTCAGAGATTGTGGGCCCCACCTCCATGTGAGAGGGTTGTGAAAATAAATATACAAAAAGACTGTACATATAGTGTTTCTTCGATTCATTTGACACCTACTTGTACATGGCCAAAATGTTGGGATAGCTACTTCAAACCCATTAAGGGCTTCTTTTATTGTGTTTCAAAAACCAAAGATTTTTTTAAGCAGAAATACCATCAATTCCTACACAAAGATTTAGGCTTCTGCCTAGACCCAATATGGGGGATTTGGATTCCTCGACAGGCAAATAAACCTAACTCTTGAATTACAATAGTCCGAAGCAGCTTCACAACTTTTCAAATCATAATATTTCGAGACTTAAAACACTATTAAAAAGGAAAATACATTCACAAAAGATTCTGGCACTAATTTGTCCATATAGATTAATCCATTTGATCTCATTAGTAAGGATTGTTGGATCTATCATTTACAAGGGGTCATTCTAATACTTTTGGAAGTTCATTTTCACAAAAATCACTCTTGCGCCTCGTGTTCAAGCATTCAGCAGCCAGCCAATATACACCTTGATTTCCTTTATGATGGATGTGAGTTATTTGAATATTGATAATCAACCTTCTAATTTCTGTTAATTCACTCATAAATTTCGGAAAATTAGGTATCAGGCATTTGTTGGCATTTTGTAGACAGCACTTACTTGAATCATAAAGAGTACATTACAATACTATTTGTTCCGTTTATAATCTACTATTATTATTAAAAGTATAGTTTATCATCAACAATCTTTTGTTAGTATTTTATAGACAGCGCTTACTTGAATCATAGTTAAATGCATGATTGTAAAATGCAGTGTTTTAAAGCAACCGCCTGATACCAAACTTGATCCAATAATACTTACGTAAGGTGAGCTGAGTTCTAGAAGACCAACTGAAAAAAAAAAAACAGTGTAAGAGAATACAATTTCTTTGAGAAAATTAATACCACTTCTCATTGGCAACTGAAAATTAAAGAAGCCATACAGTTCTACCTACCTTTCACTAAACTAGTGAGACATAAATACTGGGCTTCTCCCACGTGTGTGGGTATTTCCACTTCCAAAGGAACCTTGCAGCATCTTCCACAACTCCAAATTTTGTGGGCTTTTCCTACAAGTCAGGAACAACTTCTTTATTCTCCACATTCTGCTGAAAGTGGGCAGGACTCGATCTTCTCGCAATCCACTCAGATCAGCAAAGAAGCGATGACATATTCATGGAAAGTTTCCTCCTCTTGTTGTATTTATCGAAAATCAGGTGGATTTTGTTCCCTTAATTGACGTTCATTAATAATCGATGAAAGAAATAATTACACAGACAAATCAACCACGTCAAATTTTATTGAGAGAAATAATGTAACATGCAAGTCACTCAGAACAATTTTATCATGTTCATATTCCTTTTTTATATCTCGTAGTTGCTATCCTATAATGAAATCTCCCATAAGCATATTCACATCATAAATTTCTTGAGTTGTCAATTATTATTACCTTATGATGAAGTTACACAAGAGCATTTTGTTGAAATCAATCATAGTGATCTGTTATACTAAGAAACAGAATAAACTAAATAGAAAAAAAAAAAAAA
>CAIGRK010211744.1:0-12076 GCA_903798315.1 Fraxinus greggii
ATATCCATCAGTAAAAGGTCCTCATAAACAAAGATAACTTACATATTCAAGTGATAGATGGGCCCTTCATCCAACCGATCTGATAAGGGGCTGGATATGATTCGATTGATAGCCTAAAATGATCCAACAGTTTCTTGGCAATTAGATTTTCACAACTGCAACTATCTATGATTAAAGTGCAAACAACATTCGTGTCTCAACACTTGGCCTGAAATATCTTCGTACACTGAGTTAACTCATCTTGCTTGGGCGACCATAAGATTTTCTGCACTACACACACAAAATCTCAATGTTCTTCTCTCCAAATTTCATTGGTGTATTCTTCATCATCCTCTTCTTCATCTTTGACATATTCATGGTCATCATCCTCTTCATTAACTGTATCTACCACATGTATTTATTCCACACCAGTAACACTTCCCATCAGCTAATTTTCCATACGAGTCATTTGCTGCTCGACTAGTCGACTTGTATCCAGCTACCACCCATTTTGGTTCCACTGTATTTTTTGCCATAGGTGGTTTAATTGTGATCTGGGATGGACGCGACCCTTCTGGTGCCCTTAGAACTTTATCATCTGAATTTCTCAAAAATAGTGGAGGACACCGTATTTGTTATGCAAGCAATGATTTTACTCGAAATGCTTATCCCTTGTATCTATTAATGAATGAATGAATGGGCTGAACCCCCATCTTGTCTTGAATCTCATACTTTAATCTCCTTATACATTTCGCAATCTTATAATCATCGGCCTCTATACATGATAAGAAGATTGTAGCCTCAAGAACTTCTCCATATGGGCAGCCACCAAACGACTTCATTGCCACAATCTAAAAGTGTCTGTACAAGGCCTACAAATAGTGTTTAGGAAGAAATCACAATTCCAACAATTCTTTCATCATGATCCAGTCTCTTATGGGTGGTTTTCTCAGCCTATAATGTTCATCACATGTACTTAGCCACCAGGCTCCTACTCCTCCCTTAAGTTTGTTTGCCAATATTTTAACCTAATTTTGTAAACCTTTCAGCCTCATTCAACCAGTCAAGAAAAGCCTCCATACCCAAAATCACATTGAAAATAGGAACTTCCATCTTAACTTTGTAACCATCATAGTCATCACGATGACCATGATAATGTATTGGAGCTAGAATTGTGATCAGATTGACAGGGGCAACAACCTGAAAATGGTTTTTGCCTAGGATTATCGCCTCTAAGATTCAAGCAGCCAATACGTCCTTGAGTTGATTGCATAATTCTTGTAAATTGGTCTCAGTCACCTCAAACTTACTTTGATCATGTCGTCGCTCTGATACCAATTGACTCAGGATGGAAACATGAATAATAATAAAAGGGTCTTGTCTGTAACACAAGAATAGGTGTTTGCTCGAATTTCGCTCGAACGAACGTGATAACTATTTGAAAATCCACAAAATAAATATTTGAATCTACCAATTAATGAGAAATCTGAAATATCTTATCAATCAATAAAAATGAATGTATATTTTACAAACTGCTAATCACATATAAAAAGACTCAAAACTATTAAGTGTGGCATGACATTTTTGCTGTCAATCCACTATGCTTTTTTGTAATCATCATTCCTTAGTTACTAGTACATGTGTGGTATGGTGATAAAGCTGTCAAATGTGATGTCACGTAGTAGGTGAAGTATGGAAGACTTTTTGTACTTAAATCACTTGTAAGTTTATATATATCAATGAAGGAAGCCAGCAAAAAGAACTAATTTTTTACCATTACTTTTTTCACTTTCCTTTCTCTTTGCCTTGTTAATATTATCTCGTGGTATCAAAGCTCCCTAGTTCTTAGAAAGGATCGGAAAAAAGAAGAAATAAGAACAAAAGTAACAAAAAAAGGGAAAACCATCAACAGAGAAAATAGAGTTGACAGAAAATAGGATGACATCAACTGGCTTTTCAGCACCTCTACCCTCAGCCTTCAATGGAGAAAATTACAACTTCTGAGCTGCAAAGATGAAGGCTTATTGCAAGGCTTATGACCTTTGGGAGATAACTTAGATAGGCATTGAACCTCCACCATTGAGAGCTAACCCCACGGTTGCTAAAATCAAACAATACAAGATGTTCCCAAGAAGTTCAAGACTCTCTCCTACATTGAGTCTGCTATTTCAGATGCTATTTTTACAAGGATAATGACTTGTGAAATGGCAAAAGAAACATGTGATAGACTGAAGAAGGAGTTCCAAGGAAATGAGAGAACTAGACAGATGCAAGTGCTCAACTTGAGAAGGGAGTTTGAGACCTTGAAAATGAAGGAGACTGAGGTGGTAAAAGACTTTGCAAATAGGTTGATGAAGGTTGTAAATCAGATTAGCCTATTGGGAGATGATTTACCAAACAAAAGAGTGGTGGAGAAGGTTCTGATCATCTTACCTGAGAAGTTAAAGCCAAAATATCATCACTTGAGGATTTAAGAGATCTGTCATCAATTACTTTGGCTGAACTGGTTAATGCCCTTCAAGCAATAGAGCAAAGAAGGTTGATGAGGCAAGAAGAACAAACTGAAGGAGCTTGTTTGTTAAAGGATGATACAAAGCTCAAACGATCCTTGGAATGAAGAAGGTTCTGACTGAGAAGAAGGAATCTGAAGGCAGCAAAACTTGCAACAATGAGGATAAATTTACAACAAGGAGGGCCAAAACTAAGCTTGAGTTGGTGCATTAAGACATCTGTAGAGCATGAGGACCTCCACATTGAATGGCAGCAGGTACTTCATCATCTTCATTGATGATTTTTTTAGAATGTATTGGGTTTATTTTTTGAAAGCTAAGTTTGAGGCTACAACTATGTTCCAAACATTCAAAAACATGGTAGAAATTGAAAGTGGATGCAATATAAAGGTAATAAGGACTGTTAATGGATATGAGTACAACTGTAGGAAATTTGATGATTTCTATAAGGATGAAGGTGTTAAACACCAATTAACCATTCCTTATTCCCCTCAGCAAAATGGAGTGAGTGAAGGAAAAATTGAACGATGATGGAGATGGCCAGGTGCTTATTGATTGAGAAGAAAATACCCAAGGAGTTTTGAGCAGAGGCAGTCAACACAGTAGTCTATCTCCTTAACTGTCTACCAACAAAATCTTTGGAGAAAAACACACCTCATGAGGCCTGGTATGATACAAAACCAGAACTCTCACATATAAAAGTGTTTGGTAGTGTTTGTCACACTCATGTTCCTGATGCAATGAGGGACAAACTCAGTGATAAAGCAAAAGTTGGTATACTTGTTAGGTATTGTAACAATGTCAAAGGTTATAGGGTGTTCAACCCTCAGTCAAAAAAGATAATCTCCAGCAGGGATATTAATGTGGATGAAAATGCCACATGGAATTCGGATGCAAACTCTGCAGTTAAAGAGAAAACTAGTAATATGATTCCTTAGAATAGAGACGAAGAAAGTGATGAGGGTGAATTGGAACATGATGATAATGATGATGAATCAGAATTAGATGAAGGCAGGTGAAAATGAGACCTCTAGTAGATGTCTATGCTACATGTAATGCTGCAATTGTGAAACCTACAAGCTTTGTTGAAGCCTCAAAATCATCTAAGTGGATGGCTGCAATGGAAGAAGAAATCAGAATGATAGAAAAGAATGACACCTAGGAATTGGCTAATAGACCTCAGAATAAACAAGCAGTTAGGGTTATGCCTATCAAATACAATTGAAGATGGAATACCATGCAAGCGTACAACTTCCTGTAGAAATAAGGCAGCAACTTTTGATGCATCAAAAGTCTTGTGGCATAGAATGAAATGGGACATTTTTGAGAATCGATCAACCACCTCCATAATGGAGTCATGTTGTCGAGGGGTTTTTGGCAACCCAAGAACAAAGTCCATGCTAATATGCTGCCATGGTTTGTCAGGAATGGGAAGTGGAGAATAGAGGCCCGCTTGTTTCTTGGTCCTTTTCTTTGATTGGCGAATTCGACATCGATCAACCATCGCATGCACGTCCCTCCGCATCCTAGGCTAATAAAACCAATCAGCAACAATAGCGAAGGTCTTGTCATGACAGAAGTGTCCAGCTAAGCCCCACCATGAAGTTCTATAATTATAAACTGCCTAAAAGAACCATGCGGGATGTACAGTCGTGACTTGTAGAAAAGAAAACCATCACGTAGCAGATACTTATTACCAGATGTGCACCCATGAGCGAAAATATCATTCCATATGTTGTCGAAATCCTCATCGTGGGCATAATCTGTCTTCAAACTTTCGAAATCTGCTGCACTAGCTGATGAAATGTGTAACAAGTGCGGTCTTCTGTTCAAGGCGTCGTGACCTTATTTTCAATCCCTGACTTACGTTTAATAGCAAATTCAAATTTTTGTAGGTAGTCCATCCAACAAGCATGACGTGCATTCAACTTACTTTGGGAATTTAAATGCTTTAGAGAATCATGGTTTGTAAATAGGATAAACCCTCTATAGATTAAGTAAGGCTGCCAATGTTTGAGAGTTTGTATTAAAGCATAAAATTCCATATCATATACTGAATATCGCCGGCGAGCCTCATTAAGCTTCTCACTTTAAAATGCAATGGGATGACCATCCTGACTTAGCGATTCCCACATGTGAAGCATCACAGGCTACTTTGAAAACTATAGAGAAGTCCGGTGACCTTAGCACTGGTGCTTGCCCCATCCTCTCCTTAACTTCAGTGAATACTTTAGTAGCTGCGGTAGTCTGTAGGAATTTTTTTCCTTTCAAACATTTAGTAATTAGGGCCATTAAGCTGCTAAAATTGCGAATAACCCGTCTATAAAATGTGGCCAGACCATGGAATGTTCAGACTTCAGAAAAATTCTGAGGTGTTGGCCAACTTTGAATAGCTTGTACCTTTGTGGGATTAGCTTCAACACCTTGATCAGAAATTATGAAACCCAGAAACATGGCACTTTTTTCAGTAACGAGCACTTTTCCTTATTAATATAGAGTTGTTCAGCTCTCAAGACCTTCAACACCTGCTCAACATGGTTCAAATGATCCTGCACACTTCGGCTAAAAATTAAGATATCATCAAAATAAACAATGAGAAATTTTCCCAGAAATGGTTTGAGAACTTACGTCCAGGGGCGGACCCAGCACCCGGCGAGGGGGGGCGACCGCCCGTGCTGGATCCGCATGAGCCTTCGATTCCGCCGGGCGCTGCCGAGTCGTTGGCTGCTTGCCTGTTGCAGCAAACACAGAGAAGACGGAAGGTGAAGGAAGGTGGACCTTTTTTTCTTTCTTTTTTTTTTTCCTAAGTTCTGGACCATTTTTTTGGTTGAGAGAGTAGGGCCTTTTTTGAAGGATGAGGCCCAATTAAATGAAATAATTTTCTTCTAACCCAGCTGAGTCTTCATTCTCTAAAGTCCAAACCCCTTCACTCCTTCACCGGGCGGATCTTCACTTCTCCTTCGCCTTCTCCCTGCTGCCGCTGCTACCTAATGGTTGTTACCGCTGCTGCCTATCGGTAAGAGGCTTCTTCTCGATAGTCGGGCAGTTATGTTTATCTTATCCTTGATCTGATCTAGATATTGTTGTTTGTTTTTGGTTTTTGATGATTATGGTGTAACTGGTATTATCTATTTGTATGCATTTTCTTAATTGGAGATTGAGAGTGTTTTTGGATGCTGAAAATAATGGGGAGTCATAGATGATGGATCTTGATCTTAATTTTGAAATTAGGAAAGTGTTGGTGGGTAATAATTTTTATGCTTTTCTCATTTCTAGTTCTGAGAAAGAACCAATTTTTGGCCTGCTTTTTTCGTTTATTACTATTTTTTAGGGAAATCCAAGTTCAAGATTGGCCAACTTCTCGATTGATAAGTGTTTTATTTTGTTTAACTATTTTCCAGCATCTGTCTTGGGCTTTGCTTTCTGTTCCAGTTCTTTTATTTTTTTTTAATATTTTTTTTGTGAATACATTTATGAATTTGAAGAAAACAACAAGAATTAAGAATATTAGCATCTACATGTATATTGAATAATTTTTATATTATTTAATTAAATATTAATAAAACAATCTCGTCCATACCATCGCGGATTGTCGACGATCAATGGTCAACGTCCGCCCGGGCTGAACTTCAATGCTGGATCCGCCACTGGCTCAAATAGGTACTACTTTCAACGAAAACAATTTTTGTGATTTTTCTCAGTTCCCAGCCTCTTTGCCAAGTGGTGGTTTAAAAACATGCCTAGTTTATATCACGGGAAACAAGATAGTTCTCAATTACCACCATTTCCAGTACTTCTCCAGCCCTTCTTATGATGGTCCAAACGAACACTATATGTCCCTATTGACTCACTACCACACAAGCAACAAGAAATCGGGGGAGAGAGTTGACATTAATCATCTGCATCAAAACAAAAAACAAAGAAAAATGCATCGAAAACAAAAGCATTTTTCACATAGCAAATATTTTTGTTTTGATAGATTTTCGCTAAAACTGTATATGATCAAGCCATTGTCTTAAAATGTAATGATTTCTTTTCATCATCATCCCAATACCCTATGGGACCAATACATCAGCAGTAAAATGAAATTTTGTTTCCAGAGAAAAACTCAAACAGGCAAACAGCTGTATCCTTTATACACTTGTCCAAAATCCATCTTCAAGTGCTCAGCAAATTAACGCCTTAAGCTCTCAACGATGTAGCTTGCATACAGGTCCCTACACAAGGAAAAAAAAGTGAGAAAAACGAGGGACTAATCAGTTGAGGGATATTTGATGCATGGCGAGTAGAACTAGACAGTACACTGGAAAACATTATTATTTTTCTTCTTTTTTAGCGTCGAGTACTATCTTGTTTGCCGTACTAAACATGTCATTAAGATTGGGAGCCAAAAGACCTGTTTGCTTTTAGCACATCATAACATGCTGCATTGGTATTTATAAAGCAAAAGAAGGACCACATACATGGAACGCTTGATTGCTTCATAAGCTTTTGTGGCTGGCAGAAACTCATCAACTGCAACATCCTTGTTCTCATTTTTCTTGTCTGATTGATTGTTAAGAAATTATAAAAAATTTAGAATGATACTGTAAACGCCATTATCAAAATGCCGTTATAGAACACAAATATATTGGCAAACCATAAACAAAACCGTCTTTATGATTTGTTTCTATCACAAAAGATACAATCTTCAAAGAAGCGGCGAATTTCAGCTAGACGATGGGGCGGTAGCTCTTTTATGTCAGTGTAGTGCCGATATTCTGGGTCATCTGCACAGACAGCAATTATCTTGTCATCCTTCTCCCCCTGTTACCAAAAGAAGTTAATATTTTTTGGAATGGTAACAATGAATATTATCTACATTGAAGGTCAAGGAATAATAAATGTACCTGATCTATCATGGGCATGAGGCCTATTGCCTTTGCCCTAAGAAAGCACCCTGGAAGAACTGGCTCCTGTTTGAGTTCATAGGCATAGTTGAGTGACAAGCAAAATCAGTCAATAAGATACACGTTATCTTGAGAAGTTTAGTCAATAAGATACACGTTATCTTGAGAAGTTTAGGACATTTTAATTATCATAGTATCAAAAGGTAACAATTAGTACATTTTATAAACAAATTCAGTCTGCTAGTTCAGTTAGTGTTAACCACAGTTCACGCACACATTTTGCTACCATGCTTGTGAGATAAGAACTATAGTTAATAACTGATATTTGTGTGCACACCTGCATGATGACCAAGACATCCATTGGGTCACTATCCNTACACGTTATCTTGAGAAGTTTAGGACATTTTAATTATCATAGTATCAAAAGGTAACAATTAGTACATTTTATAAACAAATTCAGTCTGCTAGTTCAGTTAGTGTTAACCACAGTTCACGCACACATTTTGCTACCATGCTTGTGAGATAAGAACTATAGTTAATAACTGATATTTGTGTGCACACCTGCATGATGACCAAGACATCCATTGGGTCACTATCCTCACAAAGAGTACGAGGGATGAAGCCATAATTGTGTGGATACACAACTGATGAGTAAAGAACACGATCAACCTGCAGATGCAAACACATTTAAGTACTTCATAATTAACTGACAAGCAATAGGTCAAAGTTAATAAGCCAGGCACCTTGATTAGACCAGAACTCTTATCAAGTTCATATTTCACCTTACTTCCCTTGCTTATCTCAACCACCTGCATTGATTAACCAAGTTTCTTGAGAATAAGAGATAACAAAGCTTCTCCATAACTTACTCAGGGGAGAAAAGGAAATATAATAAGCTATGAAGCATGAAACAAAGAAAGCATAAGATAACTTTCATTTACTTCAGTTAACCAAATTAATTTTACATTGCAAGTTCGACAAAATGGGAAGAAAAGGAATCATTACTATGAAAATATAAGCATAACAAAAGTGCCCAAATTTCACCAAGCTTGGGCGTTTATACAATCACGTTAAGCAAAGATGCGTAACTTCAAGCATTGTAGAAACACAATCCACGTTCAAAGAATAAAGAATTCATTTAAAAGAATGACACAATTTTGATCTAACTGCATTTGACACTCAAAACTCTTAGACACTACAGCCACTTCCAGGGGTTTGTTAGGATGCTAAAGAAGCATATATGCAATTATGGTTCAGGCAGTGATAAGAGAAAGAAGTACAGAGTTTCATTGGCCTCTAATACAGAAGACTCAGGCAAGATAGAACAATAGAACAGGTTTGGGAGTGCTAAAGCTCCTAATACATATAACCTTAGTCATGAGATGATATGCAACATTTACTCAATCTAATAATGTAAAATGACAAACAGCATTTTTTAACATTCATGATTAATTGTCGAATTATGAAAGTTCCTCATACTTTTACACTAAATACAAGAAAAACTTTGAAAGTTAGATGAACTTCAATATTCTTACACAATTGAAAATTATTGGTGCTCCAGGTCCTGCATCAAACAATAAGAAAAAAAATATTAAACTCATAATTGCCACTTTAGCTTTAACATGAGAGGAGCACAAAGTTATATACCTATCTCAAGATCGTGCCAAGGATGGGCTGCAACTGTTTTCCTGGACATGGAAGAGAGGATCCTTTCATTAAGAGGTGGATGTGATGGTTTCTGAGAATCAGATTCATGTGGTGTATCAATATGTGAAGCCATAACTGCAGGCTGCATATTAGGACATAGATCAAAGTAAGCCTCCCACATCATTGTCAAAATACATACTAATTACTAAGAAAGACGTTCTAACAGAGTACAAGCCATGTCAAAGAGTAGAAATTATACGAACTCATCGCCCACCATGATAAAGAGTGTAAGTGTACATAATACTATAGCCTACAAAATGTACTATCAGATCAAACCATCGCACTGATCGCAGTAAGAAACTATAAAAAAAAATAGAACACCTCGAGCATGCAAAAGTGCACACATCCAAAATGTATTCATTGTGAACAAAATTTATCGAAAAGAATCAAAACGTCTAAATTCAAGCAAAAAACTACTCAAAACATACATCAAAGATTCCATAACGAAAGATCTATGAACGTAAACAGTAAAAAAATGGAGGAAAAATTTTCATATCCATACGCGTAAACTAGATAAAAATAAAATTAAATCTACACAAGGTTATTTACACGAAGTAGTATATAAAAATATAGCACTAAATATATCTAAAAATACAAAATATATATCATTAAAAACATCTACAAATCTCAAAGTAATTGAAAATCAAGCGTACATACCCGATCAAAAGCAAGCGTCGGTCAGGTAGAAGAGCAAAGAGGCACAGATCTCAAAGAGAAAAACGGAGCGTAAAACTGAAGCAAGAGGAGATATTTATAGATTCATTTGGCTTTTAGGGAGAGAAAGGAGAAGAGTTAAGGCATATCCGGTGCGTTATGCGTTCCCGCTCTGTTCCGTGATTTTCCATTTAAGCACGATCGAAGGAAAATGGGAAATAAGGGACGACAAATTTACACCATTGGTCCGAAATTTACTCTAACTTTAATAAAGAGTAAGTTAATCCTCAAACTTTATTATATCACACAATCAATTCCTTGATAATGGGAATAAAATGGTCCATTTGATAAGACTTTTGAAAAGTCTAAAAGAATTTAGGAGATTCAAAAACTATTTGTTTAGGGTGACTTTTGAAAAGTTAAAAGTAACTTTTGAGACTCGAAATTTGCGTTTGAACCCGTTTGACTAATTTTATGAAAGTTCTTTATTTTGTTAGAAGAGTTTTTAGATGAAATTGACACGATGTGAATTTTTCTAAAAGTACTTCCAAAATAGAAAAATCTTTTAGAAATTAGTTTTGAAAAAAAAAATTTAAGGTAACTTTCTCATAAAACTCTATTACAACATGCTCTTAATTAATTTTATAAAAGTACTTCTAATTTGAAAGACTTTTAGAGAAAGTTAACTCAATATTACTTTCATTAAAAGATCTTCTAAAATATTAGCCTTTATTTGAGTATCATTATCTAAAAATTCGTTTTTTCCTCAAATTCATTTTTAATTGCACATTCTTCCAATAAAACAATTTTGCATACAAAACTAAATTTTTCGAACATTTTAATTATACATTCTACAAAACACATCACTGTTATAAAATATATTTTTTCCCAAAAATGAAACTCAAGCATAGCCTAAAGTTCTTTTAGAGATTAGTCTCTATTTGTCTCCCTTTAAAATAAAACTCTTTAAGTGTTATACTCATTTCAACAATACATTCATACAATCAAATATTTTACACGTAAATTCAAAATTATTTTCTACTTTTTATCATATGTTCTAAAAAAATACTATTTCAAACATCATTTTTTCAAAATAATGGTCATCAAATATGGGCTTAATTTTCAAATACTTCCCTATTTGTCTCTCGTTCTTTCAAAAAAAAAAGGATTTATATATACTCATATAATAAAATATTTTGCAAGTAAATCCAAAAATTTTTCATACTTTTTAACCACACATTTTTCAAAGAATCACTATTCAAAACAATATTTTTCCCATAAAATGCATCAAATATCGACAGAGTAAGTTTTTCGAAAAACTTTTCCACAAAAAGTGAAAGCTCTAACAAACAGACCTTAAATCTCACTAAATCATTGTTTATGTCTCATAAAACTTATCCCACTACAAATTTCTTGACATTATCACAAGTTAAAAATAAAATCTAGTTTCATAAAATTGAACATTTCACGATCATGCAAGGTTTTCACGAAGTTAGTCGGTTCTCATCGGACTCATTGTGCAACTATAATAGAAAATTAGGATCAACTTACTTATTTAAAAAAAAACCAGACCTATTTGTTACATAGACAATAAATTGGAGATCATTCGTGCAATTGGTCCATCAGGAAAATAAACTGCGGCTGCCATACGGAAAAGGAAGATTCTCTCTGAGGAGTGGAATATGACATGGTAGGCCTAGGTTACGTGTCGTGCTATCACCTAAAGATTCTGTATTTTTTAAAAGTATATTCTACAATTTACAAAATTATATAAATTGAAAGAATAAAAAATTTAAGTAAACATACATACTTTTTATATTTAATACTTAATTTTACCATTTTTAAAATTATTTATTATTTTTTTCTATTTTTTATTCTCTTAAGCTTTCTTTCAAATCATTATATTATTTTTTCTGTACTGAAAATTGAAATACTTTAAATACATTTAATTATAAGGATAATTGGCGCAAAACGTCCATACCTTTAAAGGTTTTTGTGAAAAACGTCCACACCTTTCATTTTTTGGCACAGAACGTCCATATATTTCACATTCTTTGCGATGAACGTCCTTTTAACCCATTTTTATCATAAAATGACCATTATACTCTCCTATACAAATAAAACAAAAAAGAAAAGAAAAATAAAGAATAAATTACAATCTGATCCTAAACTTTCTTAAAAATACAAATCAGTCCAAAAAATAATTTAATTTCACTCAACATCACAAACCCAATTCTCTCCCTCCATTCTCTCTCTACAACTCATCCCCTCCCTCTAACAGAACTGGAGTAGAACAGTGGAGAAGAACGACAACTACAATAACTGGAGTAGTTATCA
>CAIGRK010211761.1:0-25399 GCA_903798315.1 Fraxinus greggii
AGAATGTTAGACCTGGAATTGTTCATTCGAGTTAGTGACGTCGGCTGTGTCCTGTGATCTTCCGGACGAGGATTAAAATCGTGTTGTCTTTTATGTTCGGGTTTCTCCAAGGTCAGATGATGATTTCTTCTCGGGTTCAGTGTTTTCTTCGTATTAATATATTTTTCTGCTTGGGTAAAGAGCTTAATTACAGACTTCGGCGGGTTTCTTGACAGAGACATCTTAAAGGCCTCGCATCTTATGGCATATATGAGTGCGGAGATTGCTGCTATTATGTGAAGGTCAGGTATATGAAGTCTTTCTTTATTGAACTTTGTCATGAAGTTGCACAGGGGTTCATTCGGTCCTTGCTTGAGCCGCATGAGAGATGCAGCTATCTTCTTGATGTGTTTGCTACTGGAAAAAAGCAGGCGAAAAACTTGTCTGCCAAGTCAGAGAAGGAAGTAATGAAATCGGGCTCTGAGGAAGAAAACCAATCCCTGGCAGCGTTAGTCAAAGTTTACGGAAAAGCTTTATACATTACGGGATCTGGTGCCAACTGTAGGTTCATGACGTTCGTATATACATTGAGATGGTTGATAGGGTCAGTTGACCCATCGTACTCCTTCATGCGAGGGAGTTTAAACATATTTGGGAGCAGATAGGAGAGCACTTCCTGTGTGAAAGGAGTGTTAGGAGTAAATCGTGTCATCCCTTGGGTGTTCTTTTGTAGTCCAGTAGTAATTTCATCATGTATAAGCTTGGCTAGTTCGCTTGAGTCCATGGTAACCAACCTCGAGGTCGAAGCCATTAGGGGTACGCCCGAGGCCCCGGATCCACCATAGTCATGACTTCGTAGGTAACCCGAGCTCGAGTATCAGTCATGAACCCTCCTGGTTGTCCTACGTCGGTGCCGACGGATGCACCTGTGCCGGGTGGGCATCCATCTGGCTTCGTAATTCAGTCAACATTGCAACTTGTTGACAAATTTCTTCGAAGGCACCGCGGTAACCACTTGTGGTTGGGGAGTTGGTACTGCCGATGAATATTCTTGATGAACTGGGAGCTCCGCAACAGGTGATGGGTCTGGCGTGGATGAGCTTGTTGGAGGAAGACCTGAAAGTATATTTACCATGGCTTTAGGTAGCGCTTCCCACAGACGGCGCCAATAATGCTACTAAAAATTGTATCTGTTGATTTCCGAGCTTGACAATCAAGAATGAGCACAAACGAAATCTTTTGGTACTTGAAACAAAGACATCAAAGTATGTCCTCGTCGCCCCTCTGATACTTAAGTCACAGAGAGAATTTCCGAAAAGATATATGCTGAAAATTATGTAAGAACGTACTTTGATAATGAATTGGAATGATGTATTTATAGAGGTAGGTATTGCATTCCTAGTAGGATTACACTGTTGAAATCCCTAGGAATTCTACCGTGATTGGGAGTTGCAACCTGGTTGGTTTTGTATCACCTATGTGTTTGGATAAATATGGAATTCTGGTGGTAAATCCTTTTAGGAAGGGGTAACATACTAGCAGCACGACTCTGTTTCTTATATTTAGATGAACCTTGACATGAAGAAGAGCGCTAATAAATCAGGGGTTGCATGGTACGAGCTTTTGGCCGTAAACTCGAGGAAGAGTTATTAGGCCGAGGAGTCATGACTAACGTGGCCAAAATGACCCCGAACTCCTCGAGGTTCATGCTCGGGCTAGCCCTTATATTAAGATCATCAATAAGATTTTGTAGAATAGAGACTAATTTGTTAAATAAATTGAATTGGTTGTTTACTTTCAAATGTTTGATATATTTAGAATACCAAAAATTTGATATTTCTTTATTTTTTCATCATATAATACTAAAATATTTTGTATTTTTTTTGTATTTCTATTATTTATTTATCTAATTGAGGTGACTTAGTTTTTTTATATTTTTTAATTATTGTTATTATATGGAGGGAAGGGGATGAGAATGATCGAATTTTCACATTGAACTTTCTAGTGCTTCAGATTGAAGTGCATTATATTTAAATGAAAGTTTTAAAAGTTTCAATTTTATAAAAACTTTTAAATAAAACTCTATATAAATTTACGAAAAAATCCATTAATTTAAAGAATAATTGCAGCAAAAGCCCCAAACCTTTAAAACACTAGCAGACTTTCTCCAAACCTTTATTTATGATAGCCGTCACCTCTAACCTTTTGAGACATTGCAGAAGAGGCCTTTTTGGACAGTTTCCATCAAAAATACTGTCAGTTGACCCAAAAATTTAAATTTGACCACATTTTAATCAATTTTAAAAGGACAAAATGGTAATTTGCTATTAACCACATTAAATAATTAAATAATAAACAAAAATTAAAAAAAAAGGTTATCCACTTTTTTCTCCAAGCCAGCGGATGTGAGTAAATTTGGGGTGATCTACGCTGGAGCCCAGAAAAATGTCGGTCCATCTGGGGTTACAATTGTGATAGTAAGGTCGAATTTGATTGGAAATGAGCAACCAAATACTCTTGTAATGCTAGATTACAAGATCCACACCGTCCCCCTTGCTTCGGAATTTATATGTGTGAGTTGATGTTCGAGGATCTCATTACTCAGGGTGGATTGAACGAGGTGGAGATGAAGAATGTGAAGAAGGCACAAATTTTGTATGACACCATTGATGGGAGCAAAGGGTTCTTTAGGTGTCCAATGGAAAAGAGTGTGAGGTCATTGATGAATGTGCCATTTACTTCGGCAAATCTGGAGTTGCAAGCTGAGTCTGTGACAAAACCAGCCAAGGAGAAGATGGTACAGTTGAAGGGGCACAGGTTGGTTGGAGGCGTGAGAGTGATACGTCGAAAATGTATTCGATTTTGATTACCGCAAGTGTACGGATCGTTCAAGTAATAAAATGGATTTTTAAGTCCGAATGTCGTTCCCACAGAGATTGAGTTAGATTAAGTTTTACTTATCTCGACCTTAACTGAAACTCAATATTTCAAAGATGAGATTGAAATGTGAAATTGTCTACGCTATACTACGGATGTAAATTTATAAGAATGTAAATAATTTAAAATGTAAACTAAAGTTTCAATGCAAATACTTGAGGAAATTAATATATGAAGAGTGCACTAGGATCCCGAATCACCAATCAAGTTTAATTTTAACCTTTATTTCACAACTCAATAACACGACTAATTGGTTGAAGAATCAATACTCCTTACTTATTCAATAGTCTCTCTTCAGTAGAATTGAACATATTCTCACATACCATTTGACTATATTTCTATGACAAATGCAAATATTCAAGAATGCATGAAGTTTTGTAAACACTTAAAGATTCACAGAGGGCATAGCGGTATATTTCTATCCACTATCGGACCCTACGATGATTTATACATTGTCGAATCTACTTCCCTTCTTTTGAATGCATGAAATAGATCACCCAAACTCATATAATCACATGCACTTAATTACGGAGAAATTAAAGTGTATATAAATCATTCACATCAATATTCGCGTTTTGGAATCAAAATAAAAAATAAAAAATTAAAAGTTCACATTGCAAGGATCATCGTTCTCCTAGTACAATGAAAATCTAGCCTAGTCTAGCATGAATAAAATAAAACAATAAGGAAAATATTTAGGAGTAGACATCACCCAATTCTTTAGAATCTTGGATTGAAATATCTTGATTGTGTCTTTTCCTTCCTCTTCAATGCCTTTTTTCTTCTCTAAAATTTCGTAACCACCCCTTTCAGGGCAGTATTCGGGTTATATACATGACATAAATNCAATGAAAATCTAGCCTAGTCTAGCATGAATAAAATAAAACAATAAGGAAAATATTTAGGAGTAGACATCACCCAATTCTTTAGAATCTTGGATTGAAATATCTTGATTGTGTCTTTTCCTTCCTCTTCAATGCCTTTTTTCTTCTCTAAAATTTCGTAACCACCCCTTTCAGGGCAGTATTCGGGTTATATACATAACCTAAATCATGTTTTCATAAGAGTTGGATTCAAAATAGAAAACCCAAATTTTCGCCAAAAATTCCTTCTATGCGACCGCATAGATGGAATGCATGCAGTCGCATAGAAGAACTAAAATATGAACAAAAATTCCCTGCAGCCCCTTATGCGACCGCATCCTCTTAATACTACGCGATCGCATAGTGTTAAATATTTCCAAATCATGTCAATTTGGTCCTTGAACTCCAATTATGCGCTTCTTGACCTCTTTTCCCATTTTTCTCATTCCAATACATAATTTACATGTTCAATTTGATCTCGCCATCTTTACCTCTTCAATTTCTCCTCTGTATCATCTTTTGGCTATTTCCATCTCAATCCCTAAACTTTGGTTTTTCTTCATTTTAGTCCATTTTTTCTATTTTTCTTCTAATTTCCACTGACATCATCATTATTGTCCTGCAAGCACAAACTAAATAGAATTAAGCTATATTTCAATTTATTTCCAACAATAATCCATGTTTTGTGAATGTGCAAAATGCCTTTATCAGAGAGCTTCAATATACAATGATATGCCTTTAGCTGAGGTTAAGAGAAGAGAAGTGGTCCTGGTTTGGGGTTTCGTTTGGGGTGAGGTTGACCTTTTTTATTATTTTTTTGTTTATTATTTAATGTGATTAATAGCTTATTACCATTTTGCCATTTTAAAATTCATTAAAATGTGGTCAAAATCAATTTTTTTAAGTCAACTGATGGTATTTTGGATGGAAACCATCCAAAAGGGTCTCTCCTGCAACGTTTCAAAATGTTATAGGTGATGTCTGCAACAAATTAAAGGTTTGTGGAAAGTCTGCCAGTGTTTTAAAGGTTTGAGACTTTTGCTACAAAGTGTTTTAAATGTTTGAGACTTTTGCTGCAATTATCCCTTAATTTAATACAAAAGTTAAAAATTCACAAATTTCACACGAAGTCCTTAAAAAATTTAGATTGAGATTATGTTTGATCCACGTTAGTTTGGTAGAATATATTTTGAAATAATAGATTGATGGAGAATGTGTGGTTCAAAAAGAAGGAAAAGTTATTGATGTGATGGAAAATATTATTTTATTAAAAAATGTTTGGTTGAAAAAAGTAAAAAAATAAGAATACACGGCTGAATTGACCTTTGTTAAGAAACTTTTAATCGAGCATTATCACCTTCCAGTTTTCCCAAATTGCTTCTCTCTCTTACGCAACTAGTTGCAGCAAGGGATCAACCATGAAAATCATGGTAGCGATCAAACGGGTCATCGATTATGCAGTCAAAATCCGGGTCAAGCCCGACAAGGTATATCCGTGTAACCTTCCCAAAAATCCACAAAATCCGAACCATGAAATATATTACTTTAATTATTTGTAATTTTAATCTCAGACTGGAGTGGAGACCTCCAATGTGAAGATGTCTATGAACCCGTTTTGCGAGATAGCATTAGAAGAAGCACTCCGGATAAAGGAGTCGGGTCGGGCCTCCGAGGTTGTGGCTGTCAGTGTGGGCCCAGCCCAGTGTGCTGACACTCTCCGGACCGGGCTTGCAATGGGGGCGGACCGGGCCATTCACGTGGATTACCCGGGAAGTTTGTACCCGCTTTACATTGCCAAGATTCTTAAAGCTCTTGTTGAAGCTGAGAAGCCTGGTCTTCTTCTTCTTGGCAAACAGGTAAATATTACAGTTTATTTTTATTTCGTATTATGGAGAATTATGCTTTGCTATGGGTGAAATTACTCTATCATTACTGTTTTGTACATTCAAAAGATAATTTTTTTTTTTTTTTGGTGCGTTTTATAAATTTTTTTTTTTGGGTGCGTTTTATTTGGTTTTATGTGAAATTTGATTGGATAAATGCTTATTTTCTTCATGTTTTTTCATTTGAATAAAGCACCTTTACGTGAAGTGGGATTATTGGGTACGTGGTGAATTTAGGGAAATGAAATGGATTTAAGTTGTTATTTAAGAATATGGTGATGCTAAGGCAAGGTGCAAATCTTGAAGCATAAAGTTTTCAAACAATTTTGGAAAATATGTTGTGCTTGTGCTTTGCTCTTGAACCTCATTCTTGCTACTTACAATGTCAATTTTTCTTTATTTGTTTACATTTTCTAGGTAAGCTTATTTTTGGGAAAAGCACGTGCAAGAAAATCGGATAAACTCGAAAAAGAAAACATATAGACACATTTCTTAATTATTCCATGCAATAGGATGTTAGGGAATAAGCCTAATTCCATTTTCGATGGCAATAATGAATGAAATGAAAAATAAAACATATAACTTTTATAGTGGTCCATCCCCAAGTTGAGTGCTATTCCTTACTAATATTATGTATACGTATTCTTACGAATACATTAGGTTGATCGGTCTTGTTCGAAGTTCATTGGTAATTATTGTGGAGTATCAGTTGTCAACGTTTCTTATTTTTTTAACACTCATCCCCATTTATCCAGATTAACATGCTAAAGAGACAATTTTCTTCTCTTTTCTCAGAACTTTTAGATAATGCACTCATGTGTCAGAGGAGGAATCTTATACTAGTTCCTGTCCTGTTTAGAAAAGTGGGAGAATTTGGAATTGTGCAAATTATCCTGGAGAGAGTGACTAGGAAAACATTTAGGTTTGGAACGAATAGGTTACATAGAATCTTCCATTATGTCTAGTGTTGTCCATTCATTTGCCTGATAATACATTTGGCGTGTTTAACATTGATCTTTGACCCTCATTTTTTGTTGATGCATTGAACATAGATATGTAGAAATAAGATGGATATTTGCCCGTTATGGTATATAGTAACTTTTCTAGCAACAGTTGATTTTTGAAAAACTGATGTATTCACTGATTGTACCATTACTTAATTAAATCACTATGACAATGATTTTTGAAGTTTCAGTTACTGCTACTATATTGTCTTGCCTTTTGATAATGGATGCTTTTGTTTATAAAAATTTTACTGTTTACTCGATAGAAAATTCTCTGTTTTATGTTTAGTGTATTATAGAATTCTTTGAATTATATTTCCTTACCTCTTAAAGAATTTTGAATCGAACTACCTTCTTTCTACCAATCTCTGCCTTAGATTACTGTTTCTGATGTTCAGATATTGTGCAGGCAATTGACGATGACTGTAACCAGACAGGCCAAATGGTTGCTGGGCTTCTCAAATGGCCTCAAGGGACCTTTGCCTCCAAGGTTAGCATTGCAGTGCACAAGCTTTTATAAAATATAAGATGAAATTCATCTTTTTCTCGGAATAATGTGATGAATATATGTATTAAAATGTTGATTTTTCTTTATTCTGAAATTTTTTGGACTGATGAAGCCCATCATTTTCTCAATAGGAATTAGTATAATATTAACATAAGATACATGTTGCTGACCTAAATTAGTATGTTGTTGAACCCTTTTGATAGACTCCTATCAAGTTCACATACTCTAGAAAGACCCAGAAGAATTGAGAAGCATAGAAACAGATTCATTTAGGAGCAGGGGTATTGTGGTGAATAGGGTGAGATAGATTGCCTATAAATAGAAAGCGAAATAACAGGGAAAAAGGGGAGGAAATTGAGAAGGATCCAGGGGAGAGAATTGGCCTCTCGAATGCTAAATATCTTTACTTTCATTTTATTGTTGCTGAACGCAATTTCCTAGCACTAGTGTTCTTCTGTCATCTAAGTATAATTCTGTATTTACAGTTTCTTACAATTTCATCATTATAAAAGTCATCATTTACATCATCTGTGTTGGTCTTTGTCTCCCTGTGCTCAGCCACTGGTGCAGGAACCTATCACCTTTTAGAAGTTACAGTTCTTAAGTGCTAATTTCTTCATCTTTTTGTCTCTTGTACCTTCTCTTTGAGCTAATTCATTTTTCTAGTCATTTTTTGTTGTAATCTTTGTTTCTCCATAAGTGTCACTGGGTCAAGCTGTAAACAGGGAGAATCAAAATACACATTGGGGGATAATTCAACCTAATAGTAAGTATTAATTTGGGTTTTAAACAAAATGAATTACTAGTCATAGAAAATTTTTCCATTCAAACTTGAACACTCTGGATTAGTGCCTAGTCTCCACAGTAGCTTCCCATAAAAGCTTCAGTTTACCGTTTCTTTCATATTGTGAAAACAGCATAAGAATGAGATTATGTCTAACTTATTGACTTCTTTCCTAAGCTTGGAAGAAGAAAATAAAATATGAATGGTCCTTCTGGTTTTAATGAGGAAATATGAAAAAGTAAATGTGTGCATTCTCTCTAACTCCGTATGTAACGACGTGACGTTTGTGTACAAACCATTAACTTACATAACATACTATCCGCTCTGGGAGCGTATTTGACCCTCTTAACCCCTTACGGATTTCTATCGCATCCCCAAGATTCAAATACGTGACCTCCCTTTAAGAGAGACTTAAGTTGAATCCTACCAATTGAACAAGGACAGTACGTAAGTTAACGGATTTGGCATAGAGGTCGGGTCGTTAAAAAATTGCGCATTTTTTGTAATGACTCAGTCTCTATGCTCAAACCGTTAACTTACGTATTGTCCGCTCTGAGAGAGTTTAAGTACATCTTACCCCTCACAGCCTATAACATTTCCTTTAAGAAAACGCAATAGAAATCCGTAAAAGATAGAATTGGGCTTAGACTATCCTAGAACGGACAGCACATAAGTTAACGGTTTTGGTATAGAGGTTAGATCGTTATATTGTATCTCAAAATTTTCTTTGTTCTTAAATCCCTGCTAGATTATTTGTTGTAACGCCTTTGCAATGATATAGATCTTATCATTCAACTATCTTGTTGAGTGGCTGAACTGTCATTCACTTACCTCTAAGATTATGCTCTTGTTTAACTTGCTAGCCTTATAAATACATCATGACAATATTTTTATCTTCCGTGCCACTGACTTTTGCGTGATAAAGTTGAACAATTATCAAATAGAAGTAGATTATAATTGTTATATAGCATTTACATCACATTTTTCCCCCTCAATATTAGATTTTATTTGTTTGATCATATACCATGTAATCACTTTCTTTTAGGGGTAGGTGTTTTAACCGGAGCTGAATCTCCCGAACAGAAAAAAACCAAAAATTGAGGTTCCGGTCCAGTTAAAAATAATAATAATTAGGAATCGGAACCAAGAACCGAGAACCAAGCGAGTCCTCCAGGTTCTTGGTTTTTGAAGTAGAACCCTGGATACTCGATTTAGGATTGAATTTATAACTTTTTATTTTTACGATTTGTTTTCCTTGACCTTGTGACCCGGCCTTAGCAAGTTTGCAAGGCTCAAAGTAGCAAGTACCCTAATGAATTAGATTAATTCATTTGAATAATTGAGTCGTATTACTGTCGTTCATTGACACTCATTACGGTACTTTATGTACTGCCCACCCCACAAACCATTCTTGAGGCATCGCATGCAGAGCCACAATCGGAATTGGATGCTATTATGTTAAATATTGGATATTGTTTAGTGGCATATTTGTAGTAGATTATGAAAGTGTTGAAATATTATTTGGTGTCCTTATTAATTTCTTTGATATAATTCTGTTATCGCTGTTGCCATTCACCACAAATCTCATAATCCAAACGTCGGTTGAGCTAGTCTCTCTCATGCTCTACCATCGTCATTTATTTTTCATAAAGTCAGCTAAATTCTGCTCTTTCATTCTGTTTGAAAAATCTCCTTTTCCTTGGCTACAGTCCATCTGGCATTTGTTTGTACTTTCTATCTAATCTTTACCTTTTTTAGAAAATTAATTATTTTTGTTAGGTTGTACTGGACGAAGAGAAACAAGTAGTAACGGTGGACAGAGAAGTTGATGGCGGTCTTGAGACTTTGTGTTTGGAATTACCTGCAGTAATCACGTAAACATTTCTTTTTCCATGTTGCTATTGCTTATTTTCAGAACACATATACGTATACATTATTTGGTGGATGCTTTTCGTGAATTTTATGTTCTTCTGTACAAGTCAAGAAAATAGGAAAAGGAGTTAATAATCTTAAATTTACTTGCACAAATCATGATTAGAGCCAAGTTGTCAGGTGACATAAATAATTTAGCCCCTGTTTGGGCTCCATTTTTTCAAAAATACATTTTTCTAGAACTTATTTTCAACAACCCATTCTTCCATAAAATAATATTACACGTGAATCCAAAACTTTCCTTTTTTTTTTTTAACCATACATTCTCCAAAAAATTTCACTATTCCAAAGCACATTTTTCCCCAAAATCTCATTTTAATGGAGTTAAATTAGGAGCTTAGTGTGGAGCAAGTGCCTCAAGGAGTGTGTAAGTAAAATTTATAGTTTATATTACCTGCATTTGAAGGAGGGCAATGACTTTGAAGAAGGCAACGAGTCTTTGTTAGACACTGAAATCTTTGAACACTCGTGGACTTGTCTCTAATGCCTCCCCCATTGGCTGTGCTCATACCGATAATTTCCTTCTTTTTTTACATTTTGGCTGTAGTCGGACACTTGACATGCTTGAATTTAAGCATAAATTCCTCATTTAATGAAGAAATTATAACATAGACTTGGGAGCATCTGCTTCTTGTTCCTTTTTTATTTTGGACTGATAAGGAAATATATTAATGGTAGATAAGAGGTATAAGAGTAGAGAGAGAGTCCTAGTGATGAGAATAATATGTTGCTAAACAGTATTCATGGACAAGGGCGCAAGGTTATGCGAATATCATCCTGCTATATGTTAAGCATGTTCTGTTATTTCGTTTGTGCCATGGTTGAAACCTCCTTCGCTTAAGTTTTGAATTTCTTTGTCTGACTTTGCTAGGAATCTAGATGCTCAAGATGCAGTGTCATCTAGAAACTATTACCATCATTTTATTGGATTCTCTTGCGAGAGGTGGTCTATAGTGACATAGATTACATTTATTAGTTAAAACTTTGATCCAATTTAATCTGATGGCGAGCATAGTGGAAATTTAAAAACAACAGTAATTTTGAGTTCTCTATAACAATAAAATTTGTGGAAAAGTGAAAAATAGTGAACCCAGAAGAACAAAATTGGGGGGGACCTGCGATAGAATTTAAAAGATAAAATATCATCATTAATTTTTGAATGATATTGTTCAACATTATCACCTGACATGAAATTTATATCTAACTAAAATGTTCTCTAATCCAAGGTTTATAAGATTTGCTACAGGTGGATGTCACGGTCGTTTATTCTCATGTCCATAATTGTACTTCTTAGCCTAAATAATTATGGATTTCAAACAATCCTTATATAATCGATATGGGACATGGGGCCAGACGATGGTTTAGTATTGGTGTTTGCTGCATTATGGTTTCTAAATCTTAAATTTAGAAGGCTTTTCACATATGGACTCAATCACCGTTTGAAAGTTTGATCTTGTGTATGCATGCTTTGACACAAATGATTTTCTACGTCTGTATTAAAGTTTGTGTTTCTTGCAGCACTGATTTGAGACTGAACCAGCCAAGATACGCAACCCTTCCCAACATAATGAAAGCAAAATCGAAGGTCATAAAGAAAGTTACTCCACAGGACTTGAATGTAGAGATCAAATCCGACTTCGAAGTTGTTCAAGTGACAGAACCACCCAAGAGAAAAGCAGGTGTTGTCGTGTCTTCTGTAGATGAACTAATCGACAAGTTAAAAAACGAAGTGCACGTCATTTGATTTAATAAAAGCTGCTGTCTGCTATATTTCTCAGCAAATTTCCATTTTCAGCAGAGAGTTTTGATTCTTGTAACATTTATTTACATAAATGCTTGTCCTAATGTGGATTCCTCATTAATGATCAGTAAAATATAATGTAGACTTATTATCTTAATTTATTGGATGAACTATCCAAGTCTTGTTAAAGGAGAAAGGTAGTCATAGTTTTTTATCACGTATTTCTGTTCATTAATTATATGATGTGTTCTAAAAGGCCTATCTAGACGTCACTTATGGTAGCCCTATGTTTGAGCCACATTCTTTCTCATTTTTTCCCATTTATTTGTATACAGTACTCAATGTCTTGTCTAGCTTTTTGGCAGGAAAAGCCTAGGCATCACTTAGCATCCGTATGCATCACTTAGCGTGGAGAAAATGTCTTGTCTAGCTTTTTGGCAGGAAAAGAGGTAATAAACACTATGTTGAGCATTTAAGGGGGTGTCCATTTCTGTTTGGCAAGTGGTATTTTCATGCATAGAAGTTAGTCCAACAAAATATTCAAGGAGAATTTACAAAAATTGCTAATTTTATGCTCGTCAATTGAAAAGTGTAATTTTGATAACTCTTGTAAAGATGGCCAAATTTGATACCAAATTGTTTATTATAATTTCGATGAAAAATGAAGTAATTTTTTTCCAATTTGTCACGAATTTCGAGAAGAACAGGTAGCTTTCATGAGAAGCTACGTTAATGTTAGCTAATATCTAATGGATTCATTTGTTTTTATTATCTATTAGGTATTGATCAAGAATTTTGAGAAAAAAAATGAAGTAAAAAAGTTATTAACACTAAAAAAATAATTATATGCTTCAAATTCATAAGAAAATCATATAAGTTCATTTTGAAAAGTTTAATCTCATCCAAATTTGCAATTGAGTAGGCTTTCTACAATTTTCGATAGAAGGTAATTTTTATTTGAAATCTTATTTTTGTTGATAAGTTGTGTTTAATAGTTGAAGTTCTGGACATTTCATGATGTTCTCGACATTTTAAAAGCTCTTATCGATATTGGGACCCTATTTATCTTGACATTTGACACTTCATTTGTTTAGAACGAGGTTTCATTCTGAACATGAGAGTTTTCTACATTTTACAATGTTCTTGACATTTTAAGTGTACTTCTCGATATTTCATAAATGCTTTATTTACCCACTTATAAGGAGAAATGAACATTTAATGCATGATTGGCATGGTACTTTTTAAATAAGTAGTATACGTTGTGTATCAAATTATTATTGGTCAAATACAATTTTTAATTATATAAATAATTTTGTTTCCATTGTGGAATTTTAAATTGTTAATGAGAGCATTTTGGTCTATATTATAGTAAAATGGATAATGAAAAAATTTTGAATATTTTTGCAAATGACTATATAAAAGTGGACATTTTTTACAATTTCCTCAATATTCAATTATAGTTAAAATCTTAAAAATAATAATAGTAGTAATAAGTTTAACAAAAAACCAACCATAGTTCAAATTCAATCCTCAAATATAGCTTCCTCGACTTAGGAACAAAGAATATTGATTTGTGATATTTATGATTTTTAAAATCATATTTTTTTATAAACTTAAAAACTATGTATGATATTTCTATAAATTTTCAAGCTATGCGTTATTTTGTTTATTTATTTATTAGTTTAAGTAAATAAAATAACATTAAAAATAACAACTTTTTATGTTTAGTTCCTTAAGATTTGAAGTTTGACCTTCAAGCCTTATTTTGTACAGGACATACTCGCTAATTTTGTACATGTCAAATTTTCCTAAATGACAATTAGATAAATGTGTAATGGTATCGCTGATAATTGAACAATATTTATACTTTTTATAATATTTACAATTATTTCATAATTAAATAAATAACTAAATATATAATATTTATATTTTTTACAATATTTACAATTATTTCACAAATAAATAAAAAATTAAATATACAATATTTACATTTTTTATAATATTTACAATTATTTCACAATTAAATAAATAATTAAATATACAAAATTTACGAATCACAATTGAATTCATACAAATCGCATGATAACTTATTCCTCCAATTTTGTATTCAATATTGGTTGATTCGATCAACCTTATGTGCTCTACTAAAAAACTCAATATACTTTATTACAAACATGTTACAGTCGCCCATACAATTAAATAATAATATATTAGTTCAGTACTGTGCAGCGAAAAACTAAGTTTTAAAATAAAAAAAAATTATTAATACTTACGATTTCGATTGTCTCACCGACATCATGTCTTGCATGATGGTTAGTCTGTTCTACACAATCACACATGCTCGTCTAATTATCAAATTAGCGATAATAGCCACCGATTCCAGGTGAAGCTCGAGCTGAGTCAGACGAGAATGATCAGAGTCATACACATATATAGTGAAATCAACAAAGACAATCTCCACGGCAAAGTAGTGATGATTTGCGATCACTGAAATATACATATGCATATAGCCTTCCCATGACTTTCCCCGACACTGGATCACATCCCTATAACCCACCCGAGCATATAATTGGGCATCGTGTACTTATTACTCAAAAGTTGAAGCAACTGATATTCAATGATAACAACACGTAGGAAATCGGTACTCAATATGACTCGACCACGAATATCGAATGATCTCGAATATCTAGAAACACCAATAAAAAATAGAGGGAGTTATTTCATTAATAAACAAAAAATTATGTATATATAATAAATAACAATTGTACACTTACATCATCGGCGAGCCAAGCCCTCGAAGTCGTGATATTATTAAACCACTTATAGGCTTCTGGGATCGTCCTTTGAGCTATCTTGTGACTAGCTCTGAAAAAAAGAAATAGAAAATTGTTAAAAGAAGCATAGATGAGTTAGCGTAGCTTACCTCACTTAAATCATAAAGTACTTAGCCGGGCATAATTCTTTTCCACTCTGTCTCGAATACTTTCCACTTGGCAAGGTCCACCTCCACAAAAAGATTAGGGTATATTCAGTCGACGAATGTCCTCTTCTTTGCCTCAGTCGTGAAGGGAGAAATGACATATTGTGACGAGAATCTCGACCTCTTGCTGACCACCTACTCTGGCATGTCAACAACAAGCTTCTCACCCTCTGTCACGACTAGCATCCTCTCTTCATCCGCCACCCCTCCGTCCCGAGGATGCCTTCATCCCGGGGACCGTGACCTCCTCCGTTATTGGGGCCACCTCTTCTGCCTCGGGCACTGTAACCTCCTCTATCATCGTGGCCACCCTCACCACCTCTCCGATCCCCATCGGGGTCAACCCCTCCCGCTCTACAGATAAAAAATATGATTGCCTCAGAGCACCGCGGTGTGTGACCCCAATCTTCGTCACCTAGTCTATCACCCCCTCGTTTGTCTGCTATATTTCCTTAGAGCACCGTGACCTCATCTTGAAAGTCTGATATATGGTTTCCTAGCACTACAACATCATGTCATAAATCTAATTCCTCGCCGCTCAATTGTCGTCGTAGCGGCCCTACCTCCTCTCTCATCTCTCATCCTAACGCGCCCACCTCCTCCGCCATAAATCCAGTCAGGCAAACTACATATCATCAAAATAATGACTATGACCTTGTGCAAGATGACTCTGACCGTGTGCAAAAGATCTACGAGTGAGGTGTCTGGATGGAGAAGTAGATCTCATCGACGAAGGTGATCCCAGCGGTGGAGGTGATCGTCGATCAATTGGACCGCTTTCCTACACAAATAACAATATTAAAAATTATTAACTTAATTAAAATAGACTCAACTCATACAAACGATAATCAATAAAGTATACTCAATTCACATACCCAATTTCGATCCAGGATGGAATAGAACATCTGGTCGTGTTGAGTATGCGGAATGGCTAATTCATACACAAAATCTCGACCCTGTCATCCATCCACGGCGTGAACTCAGTTAGGATTTCAAACCGATATATTGACAGTTCAACTAGTTAATGATCATGTGATGAAATTTTCAAACGACACATAGTATAAATCACAAATGTGTAGTATAAATCACAAATGTGTAATACTCACCTGAAGGTCATCGAGAAGGGTTGATAACAGTTTTCGAGATGAACATCCGTTTGCTCGGGATGCTTGCTAATGGTGCATCCGAGGGCAGCGTCTCCCCTTGCCTCAAAAACCAATACTTGAGAAGGAGACCGTCTCATATGCCCAGATCTGCAACGCATACAATTATTATATATAAACTCAGTATAAAAATATTTTAACGTTGATTATGTTAAATATTTACCTGCATTGCCATGGGCAATCCATAAATATCGTACTTACGTATGGACCCCCTAGACTTCAAGTGTGATATGGTGAAATGTATGGTGTACTCAAAATATCTCGGCACCACAGATAGTTGTTGAAGGCATCGATGTTGTCAACAACTTCTAATGGAAAAGGTTGATCGCAGTTTTTTTTTATGACACCTTACCACGCTCTCAAGGATGTAGATCGGCCATAGCTTCAATTTGTCCAACATCTAGTCGCATTCCATGATTGTGCCAATCAACTGCGGTAAAAGTACCGTCCCTTGTGCCTAGAAATACGTTATTGCTTCTTTGAGTACCGTCGATAACTGCCTCGTCGCCCGTTATCTTCAATTTAGTCATGAGGGTGAACTCAAAAATGGAGAAAGTAGTGACCTTACCCCCAAGGTCGAAGTAGAGAGTATCATTGTCAACTGGCCTAAGTAATCGACATAGTAATGCATCAATGATCTGTCAGAGTATTGTACCTCTCTCAATTGATATAGGGGCTACAGGAAGAATTGGTATAGGATATATGCGTGCTGATCATCCAGCAACTCCAATACAATAGTGAAACTATCAAAGCTACTGTTCCAAGTACATTTTCCCACCATCTATCTCAACTTCACATCTAGATGGTATTCAATCCTGTAAAAAATCAAATATTAGAATATTTAACAAAAGATAATGTAATAAATATAATCTCAAAAAATTAAACTTATAGACAAAAAAATTAAAGAAAAAAATAAAAAATTAAGAATTAAAGAAAATTAAATTGAAAAATTTATTTATAATATGAAGAAAACAATTACGAAATTTTAAAACTATTTCAAAAAAAATTTAATAAAAACAAAAGAAATTAAATAAAAGAAAATTATGAAAATTAAATAAAGAACATAAATATTATTTAATTAAAATTGAAAAAATTAAATTTTATCATAAACAAAAAAGAATTAAAAATAAATTTAAGTCAAAAAAATATTATTTATAAAATGAAATAAACAATTAAAAAATTTTAAAATTATTTTAAAAATTATAATAAAAAATTAAACAAAAGGAAATTATGAAAATTAAATAAAGAATATAAATATTATTTAATTAAAATTGAAAGTAATAAATTAATAAAATTATAAATATTATTTAATGAAAATTAAAAAAATTGTATTTTATCATAAAAAGAAAAGAAGTAAAAAATAATTTTAAATGGAAAAAAAATGAAGAAAAAACAAGTGAGGAAAAAATAAATAAATAAATAGCAGTGGCCGACTGTTAACAATTGGTCAAAACAGTCGGTTTTTGGCAAATTGTCCTCTCTTCGGAAATGATGATTTTTGCCAACTATTTTCTCATCGAAAATAGCGTTTTCGGCAAGAATAAACTGTAAAATTGCACAATAAACACATAAATCACTATTACATCCAATAACCTATCTAAATAATGAAGAATAAACATTATACGTAACAATTTAATCAACAATTTTTGAAACATAATAAATGAAAAATCAAATTTATAATATATAAAAACAACACTAACATTGTTGAAGATAATGGCCGAATTGTGTGGTGGTCGACATGGGTTGGCTGTGAGGTTGACTTCCTCGACTGGATTCCGACTGCTAGACTGTATGAGTAATTGAAATTTCTGTTTTCTCTTCACTCAAATGTTTGGTTGAAAATGAGGGTATTTTTGAATTTTGGTATTTAACTTAACAATTTGTGCTTTTAATAGTTTTTTTTCAATGGTAAAAAACCATTATGAAAATATGGTATGCTCAATCGGCAATTTCCTTGGATTTCTTCATTTTACCTTTACATGTCTACCTATATGTCCAATGTACCCTCATGGATTACACACACACACACACACACACAAAATTGGAAGGTGGCATTAATATGTTACTTTTTTAAAAAATTAATTGGCAGTTACATATGAATATACCTAAATTTAGATTAAAAAAAAAAAGGAATACCAAGTGATTCAATTTATCACCTCTAAATAAGATAACTAATAATTATTATTACTTTCTAAAATTAAGTCAATTAATTTCCACTAAACACGGTTATTACTAATTATTAGTATACAATTATATATACTTATACTTCACTATGGAATACAAAATGTTGACGGTTGAATACCAAATGTTTCAATTTATTTCCTCTAAATAAGATAATTAATGATTAATATTGCTTTTAAAAAACCAAGTCAATTAATTTCCATTAAACACAACTATTACTAATTATTAATTCACAATTAATAAAAACATTATTACATACAATTAAAAGAAATTATAATAATACTAAATATATAATTAACTTAAACTTGCATATTTTATTACATCCATTAATATTAATATATAAAATTTATTTAAAAAAATATTACTTATACAGCTAAATTTTTTCAAACCTATATTGGACAATCAATTTGTACAATATCTGATCAAAATTGGTAATGGAACATAACTTTATATAGATGATGACTTTATCAACTTACCAAAGGAGGTAGTTAGAGCATGTGACGATGCAGAAATTTCAGAGTTACACTTAATCAATGCAGTGGTCCTAGGTTTAATGGAAAATGCATCTTCTTCTAGTTATACGACACAACATAAAAAAGAGTATGTTGACTACCTTAATGTCAATTTTGAAGAAACAATAGATAATACAAATCAATTTTATCAAGAAGTGTTCCTAAATACATTACTGTCAAATGGTATCTCTCCACATAAACTAATCTTGACTACCTTAATGTCCAGTAATGTTCTTGAGGAATTCGGACACATCCAACGATCTTTGCAATGAAACAAAAATGATTTGTCATGAATTCAAGAACATATTATCAATGCAGAAATAATTGTTGCCACGTATCCCATTAACTCCAGCAAATAATAAAGGTTATCCATTCAAATTCAAAATGAAACAATTTTCAATACGGCTATGATTTGCAATGACTATTAATAAGGTTCAAGGACAAACAATACCTACTGTTGGAATATACCTTCCTGAATATGTATTCTCTCATGGACAACTATATGTCGCACTTTTTTACGGAGTTTCTATGCAAACAATAAAAGTTTTGGTAAAAGTAGAAAATAAAAAGAAACGATGTGGGACGTTGAAAAAAAAATTTATATAAAAAAATGTTATTATAATCATAACATTACATATAAGCTTATTCAACATTTTCACGTTATAGAAATTACTGGGGTTCAAGAATCAAGAAAGGTACTTATTCAAATGTGTTTGCCACTACAAAAGTTCTTCCTACCAGCTCTACCAGCATTCAAGAGTGGACAAAAAACTTATTAAAGCAGTTTTAATAAAGTAGATTTCACAATTCAAAAGGAAGGACAATTGTTTCAATTATGGCAGAAAACGAACAAATAAAGGATAGATATTGTGCTCCCCAAATCATCCCTAAGAGGTTCTTTCAATAAAATTCAATAAGATTTCAAGTACGAAACTTCAACTATAAGAAGATGAAGGCTGAAGACTTCGAAGGGGATGTTTTAGCGGGAGATAAAACATCTTCAAGAAACTTTTAGTTATACTTGTGTAATTTTAACATTTTCTTCTTCAATCTTGTAATTTCAATCTTAAAAGCTTATCTATTGTCATTTCAAATCATTATTTCCAATAAAAGAATTATTTTCTTCTACATACATCTTTCATTCTCTGTTACTTTGCACTCATTCTCAACCTGAGACTCTTTTGGTATCAGAGCCATAAGTGTTTAGAGAAAAGGTACCGTGTCAAACTATTGTAGGCATTGTGTCAAAGTTGAAGTTGGTGTTAGCATGGATGTCTACTGAATAGCGCTGGTCAGCCACTAAGCCAGGAAGGTGTTGGTGTTCCCTTTTTAGGCTTTGCAAAGCGTCAGTCTATCCTCTTTCATTATGTCTGTAGTAGTAAGTTTCTATATTTTATTTCTATCCAATTATGTCTTTCGTATCAAATTGGTTTAGTAAAAGAAGTGCTTCAAATTATAGAGATGATAATTTGTCAAACATTTTTTTCAAAATGATGATGAAGAAATGAGTCAAGATCATGCGTCTGCATCTACATCAAATCATTTAAATTTAAATGAACTTCAAATAGCTCAGATAGAGAAAAACTTCAAAACTAAATATTTCAAAGGTAGATAAAAAATCTATCTATGAGATAAGTATATTTGATTTTCGTCTAGATTATATTATCAAAACTCTTGAGCAAACTATTGCTATTAAAAATCAAATTATTTAAATAAATTTATTTTCAAAAAAAGCTATTCAAGCTCATAGGAAGAAATTTAAATATTTTCATGTGGGTCTTGTTCAAATTACTGTCAAACATTTGTTTAGAATAGGTCTAGATATTCATGTTCTCTTAATTCTAAGAGATATAAAACTTTTTGAACATTCATTATTGTCCATGCTCGAGTCTAGTCCTGAAAGTGGTCCAATATTTTCAAATTGTTATCCAAATTTTTCAATAAATCTTCAAGATTGGGCTATTCTTAATGCTCTTAATCTTCATATTCAAACCAAGAATTTTGATGTTGTTGATCATTCTGAACCTTTTGCCTTACTATATAGGATATATTATAAGCTTATCAACACTCAACTCAACATACGTGATCTTCGATCTTCTCTAAGAGATGAAAGTCTTTTAGTAGAGGTCAATTCTCTTCATTCAAATTTATGATGCCCAAGAGAATATCTTGGAATTTTTAATCTAGAGGACTTGAATGAGATTTTGAGTAGCACAAAATCCAGTTCTTGCTCATATTAGAAAAGTTCCAGATCAAATAATTTCATTTCCTGGCGGACATGTCAAAATTATCTTTGATAAACCCTCATCATCAAATACTTTTCAAAGATCTTAATCTTCTAGATCTGATCATAGATCTAAGAATAATACTTTTCAATCTACTAGATTTTCAACATTTTCTTTGTAGGAGTTGATTTTAATACTAATAATCCAAAACCTCGATACGACAATACTGATAAAGAATGAATTAGAACAACCTAGTTTACCTACTTTGTCAGATATGTTACCTCCTTCAAAAAGATTAGATCGGCAATGCAATGTTATTTATTCCAAAATTGATAAAAGAAATAAATTTAAAATTGATTGATCTGTTGATGTCAAAAGTTTTAGAAAATTATTTCTAAAGAGATTTTCAAAAGATGAAATTGAGTCTCATTGGAAGAGTTTGAAGCTTTCCCGGAAGATTTAAGTTTTTATGAGTGGACTATATATATCAATTTTAATTTTTCATTTAACAATATCAATTACCACAATTTCTTTAAAAATAGTATTAATACTTCTAAAACATTACATATATCATTCATCTGATACATAAAACGTGCACTACACGTTCTTGTTATTAGTAAGGTTCAAATGAGAACTAAAATCTAAATAGAATAAACTATTTTAGAGTAGAAATGACTTATCTAAATATGTTGATAAGACTATAATCATTAATAATTATCCTATAATTTTACAACACTATCATTTGATGAATAATTTGCACAATAACTACCTCGTTCAAAACTTGTTCGATAAAAACCCAATGAAACAAATGGAAAAATGACACAAATAATTGTTAAATTTTGGAGTGTATATATATATATATATCTGCCTCATAAAAATATTGTCAGGAAAATCAGTAGGACAAAATTTAGACCAAGGAAAAGAGTATATATGCTCCGCCTAATACTAATCATTGAAGATTTTTGAGTTAACGCATTTCAATCTTTTATACCAGTTTCTTGAATGTAGATGTTGATATTGCTTTTGTGAATAAGTAATCCATGTTGTCAATCAAATTAAATTGTTGAATATCGATGTCACTATTCTTAAGAAGTTCATGCGTATAGAATTTTGGAGAAACGTGTTTTGTTCTATCCCTTTGATATAAGCCCCTTAGAATTGTGAAATGCAGGATATATTTTCTTTATATAAATTGTCGGAGAATTTTTTGTTAAAATTAATCCGTTTGATGCTTGAGTATGATAGGTCATGTTCTTCAATTATACACATTCTCGACTTACTTTATATATTACAATAACTTCAGAATGATTTGAAAATGTTGATGTCAAGATTTGCTTTACAAATTTTCATGATATAGCTATTCCACAATGTGTAAACATATATCATGTTTGTGATTTAGTTTTATGTAAATTATAGAGATAACATGCATTTGCATATCCCATTAAACAACATCCCATTTTTTTAGAATAAAATAATCACAAAATCAATATTACATCTTAGGTAACCAAAAATGTATTTAAAACGATTCCAATGTCTTTGAATTCGTGTAGAGTTATATCTCGTGAGGATATTTACAGAAAAAACTACATAAAGTCGAGTAAAATTTTCAAGATAGGTCAATGTTCCAACTACACTAATATATGATAATTCAAAACTGAGAACCTTTTAACCATCTACAAGTGGAGAAAATTGATTTTTTTCCACATTAAGTAATCAGACAATCATAGATGATGCTAATGGATGTGTTTTATTCATATACAAACGTTTCAAAAAAAAATTGTATATGAAGATTGATGAACAAATAATCCTTCTGGAAAAAATTCAATATGTAAACTAAGATAAAATTTGATTTTCCCAAAATTTGCATCTCAAATTCTTTTTGAACTAATATGCAATTTTGTTGAGCTCATCAGAAGTTCTAGTAAGATTTAAATTATCAACATAAACTGTTACAGTTGAAAACTCAATATTTGTTATATTTATAAAAACACATGGCCAAATATCATCATTTTTATAACATTCTTCAAAGGAAATATATCACATACTTCTGGATTGTTTCAATTAGTATAATAATCTTTTCAATTTAACTAAGAACATATTTTGAAACATTTTCGTTTATTACTATCACTTTAAATTTTTCGAAAATTTTTATGTATATTACTAAATCCATAAAACGCATATCAAGCCTTTGTGAGACAGTCAAACTAATGAAAAATCTAAAAGTAATTGTGTCCATTACGGAAGAATGTGTTTCCTCATAATTAATTCAAGTCTTTGCCAGAAATATTGGACTACGAGACGAGTTTTATATTTCATAATTTCATTATCTTCATTGTTTCTTCCTCACAAAAACCCATTTATAATCCTACAGGTATTACATTGTCAATTGTTTGAACTCCAGAATCAAACATTATTCGTTTCTCTAAGAAATCCAACTCTACCTGCATGGCTTCTTTTAATTTTAGCCAATCATTTCTATGTTGGTAGTTTTTAACAGTCTGTGGTTCAGAATGATCATTTTGCATAATTTCAAGAATCACGTTAAAGGTGAAAATATTGTCTATAACAATATTATTTTGTTCCCATAGTTTATGAGATTGAAATTTGTTTTATTAGAATCTCATTATTTTCGAATATTTGTGATTCTACGAGAATTATATTATATGTATTTGATTATTTAATCTTTTCTAGTTTTTTTTTTTTTTTTTTTAACTTATGAAGTTTTTGATTGATTTTTATCTTTTACTTTTCTTTTTTGAGGTATTGAGTCTTTGACATCAGCTGGTCGGCCACACTTTTGAGGTATTTGAGATTTATTTGCTACTACAAATTGTCCGACATGAACGTCAATTTTGATGGAGTATTTTCAGCTGGTATATATGATTTTGTCACTTCCCTTGTGTTAACAAATATAGTAGGTAATTGATTTGCAATATTTTCAAAGTGAATGATTTTTTTAACATCTTGCTCACATTGATTTTTTTGAAAGGATTAAAAAGAGATAGATTGTTTCATTCCAAAAAATTCTATCTTATTTTTCAGGACGTATTTTTACCCCTACCAAAATTTGGAAAGTCAGTTAATCAAATGTACAAAACATACAATAAACAAATCACTCGTTAAAGATATAAGGTACCAATTAATGGATGTTGAATCAAAACCAACATAAATTCTATTTCTTTGGGGACCTATTTTAGTACGTTGTGGGTTGAAATTGAGACTTGAACACCACAATCAAAGATTCGTTGATGAGAAATATTAGGTTTGTGACCAAATTCAAGTTTAAATTTGAGTATCGATAATAAGCAGTTAGCTTTATAGGAACTAATGATTCAATATTTAATATGGCATGACCTGAAACAAAAGATGGGAGTTTTATTTTCACAAGTAATGGTCTTATAATAAATTATAAATATATGATAAACAACTTTTCTAAATCATTTTCTATATGTATATGTACATGAGCAAACAAATGTTAAATGTTAATTCCAATTGATATAAAATACTCTTTGAATGTTTGTGACCTAAATTTACATGCTTAATCAAGCAAAATTATCTTGATTGATTAATGGGGGAAATTGAGCTCATAATTTCATGATTTCTGTAAGTAGTCTAGCAAAATATACATTTCTAATGAAAAGTGAACAAAAATATGACCATCTAGGAGACAAATTAATTAAGGCCATAAAATAATGAAATGATCCACGTAGTGGGTGTATTATAGAGAAACATATATTCCATGACTTCTTTTCAAGAAAGTTGGAGATTCAAAATTGATCTTTGTAGCAGAATGTATAATGAATAACTTGCATTGTGAACAAACAGCAAATAGATAATCATTAAGTAAATAAATTTTCTGATTCTTTAGAGGATGTCCATGTAAGTTATTAATTATTTGGCACATCATAGTTTCTCATGAATGTCCAAGTTGATCATGCCAAAGTATACAACTTTTTTGGTCAACAAACTTAAGTTTCATGGTAATCTTTGATTTCATCATTTTTATGAATGTATAGTACATGTTAGAGGAGAGTGCTAAAAAATTTTCTTTTATATGCTTCTGGCCATATATAAAAAAAGTTAAGCAAATATATTCAATAATTTTTCTTGTATTGTATCTGTTAGATTTTCAGTGTTGGCGATTATGTGGACAAAGTGACTAATTTGTAACTTGTTGTAAAAGTCAAGGACCTAGGGTGCAATTTGTACAAGTTGAGTTATGAGGTCTAGGACTTGAGCATGAAAAGAGAAAAAATACAGCATCGCATTTTTGCTAGCTTCTTGCCAAGTTGGTGCTCAAGCAACAAAAACAGGAACACTATCGCCCGCCTGTACTCGAGCTCTAGCTCAAGCGACAATGCATTGCTAGCCTGTCGTCAGCTTTTCGCTCGAGTGATAGGTCGATCCGAAAAACCCTAATTTGCTATTTTAAAGTATTTTTTCCGGCCCATTCAATCTAATTATCCTCTCCTACAAATACCCAAGCCTATACACGAAATTTGTGCGGTGGTTCATTGTGCCTCTTCTCTATAACACTTCCATATTATTCTTTGAAAATTCAAGAACTTGTTCATGTATTTATACAACTATAAATTGGGAGAAAAATATCAAATCCACTGAATCCAAAACACCTACTTCATAAACACCTTTAGGAAAGTACTTTCTCGGTTGAACTTTAGAGGCTACTAAAGGTTGAGAGAGGTTGGA
>CAIGRK010211794.1:0-10334 GCA_903798315.1 Fraxinus greggii
AATACTATTCATTACACCATTTTTCTCCAAATAATGGAAGACAAACAAGCATTAAGTATAAAATCATAAAAAAAAAAAAACTTTCCTTTAAATTTCGATCAAATATTTGAACTTAATTTGATAGTCAAATTATGAAAATAAATAGACGAACTCGTTCTACTTGTCGAGTAGATTGTCGTGATATATTTGGAATCTCCAAACTAAATTCGGGTGAATGAGAAATTACGATCTAAAGTTGGAAGAAAGGAGAAGGAACTGGCTGAAAATTTGTCCAACTCCGTCGCTTGCCTAGCGCTGAAGAGAGGTCGAGCGAGGAGGCTGTCGCTAGAGCGACGGCGAACGATAGATTCTCTATTTCTAACGTTCGAGCGACGCAAGGACAACATGCTAACAACAGCAAAAATTGCAACTCTTGACAAAGGTTGCTGGATTTAGGGATCGAAACTTCATTCACAACATTTTCTCCTTTATAAATTAGACCATTTTGACAACCATTTGTTCATCCTAATTATATGCAATCATAGCATAACATTAAGTTCATCTCTTCCTAGCCTAAATTATACATAAAAGCTGGTTTTCCATTCTCATTTGAAAGAGTACAAAAATCAATTTCCGGTTCGTTGTTCTTGTGTTTTGAAGTGTTACTAACACAATAAGATTGTCGTTGTATCTTGGGAGTTGATTGCCATCATTCGTAAGCACCCATCATTCGTAAGCACCGTTGCAAGGCAAATTCAATTTAAAAACAAAGTGTTCAACTCTTGCCTCGACTTTGCATACATTTTGATTTTGGTATTACTTTGACATTCTTTTCCTTGATTTTTCACTCATATCCTTACTGCTACTCTCTCAAATTTTTGGTAAAGTTGGTAAGTTGATTTTTTGGTTTAAAATCATCACTCAAATCAATTATATTCTCCAACATCCATAACTCAAATTTTTTTGTTTGAGTGGTAACTTTATTCTTGAATTCTATTCGGTTAAACTGATTTCGCTTCGATTTAACTTTTTCTATTCCTTCACGAATTTGGCTTTGGTTTATCTTTTGTTTTATGTAAACAGAAATAAATACGGTTAATAATACCAATATCTCTTCGAATGATACTTCGAACATCGGAACTTCGGAAGGAATGTTACCTAGCTTGGTTCTTACCGTTGTGATTCTTCCGGTTGCAGTTGTTCCTCCCACCGTTCATACCAATTTCATTCCACATGGAGAGAAATCGAAGATGTTTAGTGGGGTTGCTTTCAAAAGATGGCAACAGAAAATGTTGTTCTATTTCATGATCCTAAATTCGACAAAACTCTTAAAAGAAGATGTTTTTCTGTACAAGAAGGGAAAAATAATAAGACATCACTGATAGCATTGGATGGTTGAAAACATTCAAACTTCTTATGCAAAAACTATATTTTGAATGGGTTGGACAACACATTGTATAATGTGTATAGTTCCATGAAATTGCAAATGAACTATTAGAATCTTTAGGAAAAAAATACAAGGCTGGAGACACCGGAACTAAAAAGTTCATTGTGAGTGGATTCTTAAACTACAAAATGGTAGATTCAATATCGGTCATTAGTCAAGTTCAAGAATTGCAGGTTATACTCCATGACATTCACGTCGAAATTATGTCTCTAAATAAATCTTTTTAAGTGGCTGCAATTATCGAGAAACTTCCACCCATGTGGAAGGACTTTCAAAGTTATGTCAAGCATAAGCGTAAGGAGATGAATATTGAAGAACTCATGGTCCAATTGATAATTGAATAAGATAACCAAAATCCAGCGTGATGAAAGTCATATAACATAAGCTAAGGCTAATGTGGTGGAATCTTATAACAAAAGCAAGAAAAGAAAGCATTTTGTCGAACCATCCAAGAAGAATGCAAAGAAGTTCAAGAGCAATTGCTATGATTGTTGAAAGGCCGAACGCTTTGCTGATTGTTGTAAACCTAAGAAGCAAACCCAAGTGAATATCACTGAATCTGATGCAATATCTAATGGTATATCATATATAAATTTGTCGGCCGTTATTTTAGAATGCAACAATGTTGTAAATCTCATGGAAAGGTGGATGGATACAGGTGCTACTTGTCATATTTGTGCTAACAAAGGAATGTTCTCATCCTACACTCCAACCGATGGTGAGAAATTGTTCATGAGAAACTCTTTAAGTTCAAATGTTGAAGGACAAGGACAAGACAAAGTTATTTTGAAGATGAAATCTGGCAAGGAACTTGGCCTTAATAATGTTTTTCATATGTCTGATATTCGCAAAAATTTAGTGGCGGGTTCTTTATTAAGTAAGAACAAGTTTAAATTAATTTTTGTATCGGATAAGTTTATACTTACCAAGAATAATATGTATGTAGGTAAAGGTTATGTAAAAATATGGACTATTCGAGATGAATGCCCTTACCATTATATCGATTGACTCAAGAAATAATATATATTCTTCCACTTATATTCTCGGGTCATCTAAATTGTGATATCATATATTAGGACATATAACATTTAATTCTATATGCAAATTAATGAATTTTAAGTTTACCACCGAGTATGCATATTAATACAAATGGAAAATGCAAAATTTGTCTAGAGACTAAGTTAGCCAAAGCGCCGTTTCATTCGATCGAACGTAACACGACACTTTTGGAACTTATTCACACCAATATATGTGACTTAAAATACGTCCATACAAAATGTGATAAAAAGTATTTCATTACATTTACAGATGATTGTACAAGATATTATTATGTATACTTGTTAACAAGTAAAGATGGAGAGTTGGAAGCGTTAAACACTACAAAAGTGAAGTAGAAAATAAACTTGAAAAAAGGATAAATGCGATTCGTAGTGATCGAGGTGGAGTATGTTGCACAGTTTGAAGAACTTCACACTCACCTCAATATAATGGTGTTGTTGAACACAAAATCGAACACTTAAGGAAATGACGAACACGATGTTGATTATTTTAGACTTACATCAAAACTTGTGTGGGGAAGCTATACTTTCGGCAAATCATATCATTAATAAAATACCACACAAGAGTAAGAATGAATTACCTTATGAGTTATGAAAATGTCGAAAACCTTCCTACAAATATTTTAAAGTGTGGACGTGTTTCGTAAAATAAAAATAATTAAACCAAAATAAGTAAAGATTGGAACTAAGACAATTGATTGTATCTTTATCGGATATGCAAACAGTAGTAGTACACATCGATTTTTGGTTCATTAATCTGAAATACTTGATATACATATAAGTACTACAATTGAATCAATGGATACTATATTCTTTGAAGACATATTTCCTTATAAAGAGAGAAGTAAGCTCACACAAACGAATTCAAAATACAGCCATTGAAAACTATCGAGAATATAGTAATCATCAAGTAGATGAAGAACCAATTAACAATAAAAGATAAATGATTCATAAGACCTTCAATCCAGATTTTCTAACATATCTACTAGAAAATTATCTAATAACGTTTAACGAAACAACGTTCACTCTCGAACCTCCTTTTTGGAAAGAAGCAGTAAATAATGAAATTGAATCCATATGTATAACCATATTTGGAAATTGGTTGAACTTTCTCTTGGAAACAAATCTTTAGACTGCAAGTGAATTTTCAAAAAGAAATTGAAGTCGGATGGATCAATAGACAATATAAGGCTATACTTATAGCCAAATGATTTAAAAAAATGAAGGATTAGATTTTTTCAAAACCTATTCACAGGTTACAATGATGACGTCTATATGTGTACATATTGCAATTACCGGGTTGCATAATCTTAAAATACACCAAATGGATGTACTACATTTCTGAATCGTGAATTGGAAGAAGAAATATATATAGAACAACCTGGAGGTTTTGTTGCTTNTGAAGTCGGATGGATCAATAGACAGTATAAGGCTATACTTATAGCCAAATGATTTAAAAAAATGAAGGACTAGATTTTTTCGATAACTATTCACAGGTTACAATGATGACGTCTATATGTGTACATATTGCAATTACCGGGTTGCATAATCTTGAAATACACCAAATGGATGTACTACATTTTTGAATCGTGAATTAGAATAAGAAATATATGTAGAACAACCTGGAGGTTTTGTTGCTTCCGAAAACGAGAATAAGGTGTGTAAGCTTGTAAAATCGTTGTATGGATTAAAACAAACACCAAAGCAATGTCATGAAAAATATGATAAAGTTATGGTTTTAAAATTAATGAATGTGACAAATATGTTTACATCAAAATAACACCTAATGCATACGTGATCGTATGTCTATATGTTGATGATATGCTACTCAAGAAAAATAATTCGAACATTATTACATCGACCAAGAAAATGTTGATAAAATATATTGATGTGAAAGATATGGGAGCAACTGATGTGATATTATGGATTAAAATCTCTAAAACATTTGACGGTTTGCTATTGTCTCAATCACACTACATTGAGGCTATATTTAAAAAGTTTAAGGCGTATGACGATAAACCAGTTAAAAAGCCAGTAGACTTAAGTTTACACTTAACCAAAAATACTGGTGATCCCGCATCTCAATTAGAATATTCACGTGTAATTGACAGCTTGATATATATTACGATATGCATACATTCTGATATAGCATATGCAGTCAATAAATTGAGTAGATTTACAAGGAATCCAAATAATGACAATTGAAAAGTATTAACCCAAGTTCTTAAATACTTAAAATACACGGTTAACTATGGATTACACTAATCAAAATATCCTGCAGTGTTAGAAGGATATATTGATGCAAATTGAATAGCCGACACAAAGAATTCAAAGCCTACAAGTGATTATGTGTTTACCATTGGAGACGGAGTTTTGTCCTGAAAATTATCCAAGCAAATTTGTATAACATAATCCACGATGGAATCTGAATTTATTGCCTTAGTTAAAATCGAAGAAAAAGCGGAATGACTTCGTAATTTTCTCGAGGATATTCCATGTGTTGGGAATTGTAAGGGAACAAAATAGTATGTTGATTTTTTTTTTTTTTTAAGTCATCACTCAAATCCATTATATTCTCCAACAAAGTTTAGGGATATTATGAATTAGGGTTTTGCGTGCCCTTTTGTTTTGACAAGATTCGCTCTCTAAATTAAAGAGATTGTTTGAAAATGATTTTTTTTTAGCATATTTTGTTTAAAGTTGATGAAATACGTATTTAAAAATTGATAAAGTTGTGGAACTGATAAAAATGTGAGATTAAAATTAATTGTAAACTTTGATCTCAACATTTTAGTAATTTTCAAACCAGACAGGCACTAAAGGAATATATAATATACCCCTATTTGGTTTAGATAAAAGTCGGACTTTTAATAAATTTTGACAAAAGCAATGGAATTTATAGTTGAAAGGTTGTGGATCTCATTAAGCCTTTGTTTGGGCTCAACAAAAAAAAAATGCATTTTGAATAGTTTGAATAATGTAGGATTAGAAAATAATGAAAAATTTGGGTTTACGTGTAATATTATTTTATTGAAGAATGCGTGATTAAAAAAAATAGAAAAATATATTTTTGGAGCATGGAAGCCAAACAGTAGCCGATGCATGGTTAAAATTAATTATTAATTTTAATTTTATATATATTTTTTAAGTAGAACCAAACATGTGTGTACGAATGGATGGATGGGAGTAGGTTAGCTGAAATTACTGACATTTGGTAATCAAGTACAGTTGGAAACTCGTGCATCTTGATGGCAATGAACTAAAGTATAAGCATGTATTATTGGGTACAAGGATGAAGGATGTGTTGCCGTGCATTTTGTGTTTTTATGACCAAAATTTTAACTCTAGAATCGAGCTCATTTTAAGTGCATTATGTTTGGCTGGACTTAAAACATCTTATTTTGGCAGCATCAAGAGTAATTAATATAGAGAAGGTCAATTACTCTCTGTCTAGACGATCAATGTATCAATGGTCGAGTTGGTAACGTGGCCTGGTTTCTTTGCAACACGTCAATTTTTTGGATTGAAAATCATTAAATGGCGAAAACAAAATAATGTGTCAAAAATGATACTTAGAAATGAAGTTATTGACCCTATTTTCTTTATTTGTTAAACTCTCATTTTGACGTAACCTCTTTCCGCTTACTTTCAGGTTATGTTCTTCACTCATCTAAATATATTTTTGTGCATTTATGACAAACTCCTCAACATATATTTCGAATGGAGAAACCTGCTTTAACAGCAAGTTTAAAATAACCATCCAGAAATGGCCACTGAAAATTAATTTAATAATTTCATTTTTTTCCATTTGATTCCCATTTCGAAGTCGCCATTTTCAGCTTATTTTCAGGCTATGTTTTTTGCTCGTCGGGTAGATTCTTAACACCGTTTTGAAGTATTCAAGGAAAATTTCGCAACACATGTTTCGCAATTAAAAACTATTAGACGTGAGTTCGAAATAACAAGTCGTTAAAGACAACTAAAATTGAATTTTAATAGTCATATTACATTCATGTTTTAGTCATCATTTTAATTAAAATTCTATTTGATGTCAATTTGACTCGTCTCACTCGTATAATTAATATAATAGTAGGACCAAATTTTGGTGCGCATAAAAAATACAAAAAAAATCGGAAACCTTGGGGGACCGCCGGCCCCTACCCTCCATCCATGCACAAAAATGAGATTAGCAGAGATCAAGGTACTAGTCATATTTAGCCTTTGTTTCGAAAGAATTTATAAATGAATAGAAATGAACAATTGTGAATGGATAACACTTGTGAGGTCGTTGAAATATATGATTGAAAAAAAAATTAATTAATTATTTATGAAAATATATAAATTTCTTGGAGCAGAAGCTCGAATGTCGAACTCGACAATAATGTTCAAGGACAATATATGAAAAATAGTAGCAGTGCATGGCCGATCTCAGACATTTAGGGACATGGCATCTGTGTCAATTATGTGATTTCATTACACTAATTTTGACTTTTTATGATTCGAAGATTGCACATACAAATTTGTGACAAAATGATCAAACCGTTTTTTAATAATTATGGTGGTTAATGTTTGGTAAAAAATTATGGTTAATATATTAGCCATCATGAAATGTTATCAAAATTTTATACAAACTATTTGGATAGTGATTATTATATTAATCATTATAAAAACTTTTATTTTTTATAATGCTTAACTAATTATCTGGAATTAATACATTTTCCTAAACCTTTATTGATTTATACGCCATAAAAAAGATAACACGTTTTCACCTTAACCTATTACTCGTATATTCTCTACGTTGTAGTGTCTTTTTAATTTACCTTCTACACACTTTTTTGTATTTTTCTTTGCTATCGCTATAAAGAGTTCATCACCAATCATTGTTCAAATTATTAAAATGCATCACAACTTCATTTAATAATGAATAAGGTGACACATTTTCATCGGACTGGTAATATTATCTCCACACTAATAATGAATCATATTACTCTTTTTTTTTTCCGTATTTCTTCTTGATAATCCCAAAACCTATGGCGTATGCTTCACATTCAATTCAATATTTTGTGTACATTAATATAATAATGAACATGAGTATATATATACTCTTGGTGATTATTGATTAATTAAATGTTGTTCGAACTTTTCTAGTTTTTTGTTGATATTTTTATAGAGTATCATGTTAAAATTTGGTGTTCCATCTTAAAATGTCAACTTTATTAAGAGTAGCACAAACTCTTATAAATTTGTCTATATTTTCATCTTTATTCGATGTAGGATTGCATCCCTTAACATATCCATCCGCAAAAAGTATGCTTCCTCACAAAACGCTCTAAAAGTATATATATTTAAGCTTAATTTTTTTCACATTGCTGATTCAAACATCAAAGAGTCTTTGACTAATGCACCTTCATATTGTCCGCAACTATCTAGACTCACCATTTTCTTTATCATTTCTACAACGTTCGGCTCGAAAAACATAAAATTGATCAAAGAGTGCCACATTTCCGTTATCAACATATAATTCACATCCCATTTTCAATTAAATTTCTCTCTCTCTCCTAAATGTATTTATGGTAATATTGTATTAATATTATGTATGCAACATAAATAGAAGAAATGAAAGGTGATTTGCATCCTTTTTTTGTTAATTTTATCTCTCTCTTGACTGTAGTTTTGGTAATATTGACTTTGCATATTGTAAGTAAACATATTGTCATACATGCAACATAAGCTAAAGATATAATTTATATATCTACTTTTTATTCAGTTATTTTTATCTTTGTTTTGGAATTATTAGCTTCTCGTTTTTTCTCCTAAGTTTTTCTCTCTTCCCCTTTTCTGGTTAAATCTCAACACGTTCATCTTTTCTTCTCCACTGTAGAATGCATTTCTTACTAGAAATACACGATCCCATTTCAAAAAGTAAGACTTATGATGACTAATTTTAGTTGTGATAGAACAATTCTATACTGTTGATAAGAACTAATATATAAGACGTTATTATCATCTGTCTTTGCATGACGACTTCTACCCATGGTAGATAGCACTTTATGAAAGTGGGACTTGTTGAATAGTTGATGTAACCCAAACTTTTAGATATCTATTCCAAGTCAAGTTAAATTCAAGAACTCTCTCGAATACATTTTTTTTANTGTAGAATGCATTTCTTACTAGAAATACACGATCCCATTTCAAAAAGTAAGACTTATGATGACTAATTTTAGTTGTGATAGAACAATTCTATACTGTTGATAAGAACTAATATATAAGACGTTATTATCATCTGTCTTTGCATGACGACTTCTACCCATGGTAGATAGCACTTTATGAAAGTGGGACTTGTTGAATAGTTGATGTAACCCAAACTTTTAGATATCTATTCCAAGTCAAGTTAAATTCAAGAACTCTCTCGAATACATTTTTTTTAAAATCTTATTTTGCCATAAAATGTCGATGTAAGATGATATTCGAAATCAACAATGGGAATAGTGAATAGAATGTAGACTGTATTAACCTACAACATGCCGACAAATTACACCAACAAGAATATAATCAACTAAACAATTCCCATTGTTCTTTGCAATCCAATTACTTCCAAACTTGAAACGAAATCAAACGAAACCAAACAAATCCTAAAACCTTGGTGGAATCTGAAAAAGAAGTCTACCTAAGGACATCAAAAATCTCATGATTATATGCATTTAACCATTTAAAGAGAACAGTGGATAACACCTTGCAACATTTAAGCAATGAAAGAGAGGGCAGTAGTTATATCTGCTGAATTCCATGCAACAATCATAGCCTTTAGTTCAAAATCTTCCAAACTCCATCATGATAGAGTGTGGCATCAGATATTTGGTGGGTCCTCTTTTGTCCCCATTTCTTGTCCACTTGTGTTTATAATGTTCCTTCAGAATTGGGGGTTGAGTCCTAAGGGAATGTTCAAAACTTTATATTCCTTTACCAACAACTTCCATGATATATACGCCCAAGAATTTTTTGGTACCTATTGATGATCTCATTTACACATTAATAATTGAGAATATGATATGCGAACTTTTATAAAGATTAGGTGAACAGTGTTAAAACAGAAAAAGAATTAAAATTCATTCTATAACAAGATTGTATACAGTAAGGGTAAAGTTCTTATATGACTAGAATTTTGAGTTTTCAAGAATTTAAATTTCTGGGAATTTGAAATGTGGCTGAAAAGATGTAAACTGTTTCATTTAAGTTTTGAGTAATTATATCAAAGATCATTGATTTTTTTATTTTTTGGTAAAAATCACTCAAGTTTCTAATTATTACACTAATGAGCAACCAGTAAAAAAAATATTATTAAATCTTATGTGACACCATTAAGTGTCAAAGTGTCGACAAAATGTATTATTTTTATTACCCCAAATCAATAAAATTGGAGAATTGAATTGAGGATTTTAAACACGTTCAGATTAAAAGCATAATGCCACTTTAGTTTGGGTAAAAATGTTGGGCTTAAATCGTGTAGTAAGTCCACATCATTTTTCGAAAAATGATATTTCTGTCTTGACTTAACAAATAATGCTATTTTATGACATTTTGACATAAAATGTCACCAAATAAGATTAAATGTTATTATTTTTGATCTAGTGATTATTAAAGTAACAATTTGAAACTTGTGAAATTGTTATCGTAAAAAATACCTTCAATGATCATTAAACGTCCGTTTGGCCTTCATTATTCCACATTAAAATGAAATGAATAGTAATTTTTGAATAATGTGTAGTTAAAAAAAGTAAAAGTTTTTGGGTTTACGTATAATTTTATTTTATTCATTCAATCATGTCATAAGTTTTTCAAAAGCCTAATTA
>CAIGRK010211813.1:0-21503 GCA_903798315.1 Fraxinus greggii
ATCTGTGAGTCTGAGCCCTTTTCACTAATTCAGGTATTCATCAAGGATTGACAAATAGGGCTAGGTCCCTGGAAGGCTTTCAGGGACAGGAGATGATGAGTGGATTATAGGCTAAATCCTAATTACTCAATTCTAAGTGGTTGCCGGTAAAGAGTGTCCGAAAAATTGCAATTTTGTTATATTTGTGCGCGAATGGGTCAATTACAAATTCTACCGAAAGTTCTAAAAGGCGCAAGGCATAACAAGATGTAGAGGTTAAGTTCAAGTATAACGAGCCTACGCATAATAAGGCATTTTCTAAGTTCTAATATTATCTTAATTATTCTACACCATTACAAATATTGGGAATTGGTTCTCAATAATAAATACAATAGTTTTGATTTTCTCTATTCTCCTATGGAATAATGATTTGTAGCTCCGCTGAGATTGCAACTCCAGTTCAGAAGGCGCTAGATGATATGCTAAATGAAAGGTAGAGTCATTGAATTCCATTTATCATTTAATGACACATTGACGCGATTTAAATTGGGGTTGCAACCTCAGTGAGGCTAAATAGCATTACTCTCTCCTTAGTCACGATATATCTTACTTGCATTTATTGCATAATTTGACAAAAAATTAAGAGCTTTTAATATTGGAAATGAAAAATGTCAAATAAGAATAAGGCTCCATATTATTTGAAATGTCGAAGAAATTTTTTGTATTGTAAAGCATAAACATGGACCCATTAAGTGGGAACATAAATCTTTTGACAAATTAATTTGAAGTTATCATTATATGATTTGATTTAGATTTTTTTTTTTGGTTAAATATCTATGCATTACAACCCCCACCGCACTTCTCTCAAGGTGTGTGTGTGTATATATATTAACTGTAAATAGTCAACACTTAATTATTTAATATTAACTATTAAATCTTGGAATCCATTTTCAAATGTCTACAGTGTAGCCCGAACACATAATACATTAATTAATATTTTCGTATTTAATTTATGCGAGATTATGCTCTTAATATTAACAAATTCAATCTCAAATGTTTATGAAAATCTCTTTTATTTAATGATCATTGCATTCGTAGTTGTGATTTTTACAAACTATATTTAACAATTGTTGCAAGTCAATAATGGTTCTTAAATTCCACGATTGTGCTTGGAATTATATGATTGAGATGGGAAAGGACATTAATTTTGCGACGAAATCATTACCAGATTGAAAACAAAATTGAAATTTCAATGATGAATTTTAGAAAATAAAATGTTAAGTGAGCAAAAAGGATAATATTTCAAACTTGAGTAACATATTTCCTCTTTTATACATTCCCTTTTGCTTCTCTATTCAAAAAGTAAGCATAAAGTTTGTATTTCTAGAAATCTTTATATCGTGCCTCATCGCCATCGTTTTGGACTTTCTCTATTTCTGCTTTTAGAAGACATGGATTATATATAAAATTAAATTGCTGCTAATAAAAATATAATAGTGACATGAAATTGCATGTTCGATGAGCTAAGACAATCGAAAAAGAAAAGGAATTTAAAATTTGAGCATGTTTAGAAGCTTCTATTCATCAACATTTTCACGTTTTAGAGATGCGAACATATGAATCGGAAGAAAAAAACTTTTGAATTCAATTTCCTTGAATATCCACATTCGATTTCAAGTAATCGAGTACAAGCTCCAAACTTACAAAAACGTTTAAAGAATTTGAGAGTAGTCGATGGTTGCTAGTAGCTTTTTCAGAAACATATGGCCCCTATTGATTTCAAGTTGTGCTTAAACTTTACTTTTTTAAAAGAGTGATTAAGAGAAAAAGAAGAAATTTTGAGAATGATGTCTCACGTATTAAGTTAAAAGTAAGTTTGAGATACTTTTATACACAATCAAACACTCTATTTGCTTATTGTCTAGTATTGCGTGCTTAACATCATTATGACTAAGCATTTCAAACTTCAAATACTATCTTTCAGAAGAAATGAAAAACATTACTTAAATTTCAAATATGATATTCTCTTGCACTAGAATAGTTCCATCCTGTCATTTTCATACGCTAGTTCTTTTCCTTGCTTTTCTTTCTCTTCCAATTTTATGTATGTACCAAATATCTTATATATTCATGTAAATTTTTACAATATACCACACCTTTTTTCTTGTAGTTTTCTCCTCCAAACTACTCTCTCTTAAAATGGTTGATAATGCGAACATTCAAGATCAAGAATCAATAGCAGAAGAACTAGATGAAGCCATTTCCCTTTGTGATTTCCCTATAAACACAGACGAAAATGATCAGATCATCAAAAACTTATCCGAGAATCATGATATGCAATCATCGCCGTCCAATTTCTTTGAATTTTTCAGTGATTTAAGCTCTGAAATGTCTCATGCAGAAGAAATTATTTTCTGTGGTAAGCTTTTGCCTTACAAATTCCAACCTGTCAATGTTCTTGAAGATATTCAGAAGCATCCCCTTCGAGATGATGAGAAATCAAAATGGATTGATGGACGAAGATGTCAATCATTGGATGAGTTGAAGATCACGAGATCAAACGATACAAACTCCGGGATACTCCGAAGCAGCAAATCTTTAGGTTTTAGGCACTTTAGGGCATTAAAGCCAAGATGGAATGTTTTCATGTTTGGGGTAGTAAAATTTCCACCCGAGATGGATCTTCAAGATATAAAAAACCGCCACATTCGACGCAGTACCGGGGGTATTTTTCCTTGGATTGATGCCGGAGAAAAGGCTCCGGTGAGCCAGAATGATCGAAGAAACACTTGGGGTTTTGATCTAATAAGGGTGTTAAGTTGCAGGAACCATGCAAATGTAGCTGTGAAGTCTTCAATCATGCCTAGAAAATTGTAGTCACGTAACATCCTTTATTTCAATCAAAAGTTTAAATTATTAACGGAACATACTTGTGTAAACGTTGTCTTCTACACGCCTCCTCATGCTAATATCATGTTAACACTCAAGTCTCATCTAAAAACTAAGATATTAATAAAAAGAGTAAATGCTGCATTTTTTATTTGTAGTAGTGTCCCAAAGAAATTCAAATAAAAAAATCTGTCATTGTTAAAACTTTACCTTGAAGGGAAGATATTGCATAGTTGTGGTACAGCTATAGGCCTTTTTTGTCTTATATGGTAGGATGGGAGCCATTATATCAAATAAAGATCAGGAGGGCCACTTGATACAAATCATGATGGTAAATAAATTATAATTAAATAAAAAGAAAATTTATATCGATTTATGTCGATAAATTTCTATTAAAACGTTTAATCTAAAAATTTAACAAATACATATCGAACAAATAATGCTAACAGCTACATCAATTTTCTTAAACTTTTATGAGACAAACGTCTTAAACTCAGTACATTTATCTATCTAAAATCATATTAATTACATATATTCTTAGACTTTGAGTGTGATCCATTCTTTATTAAATATAAGAGTTCTAATTAAAGTATTTATTAAGAAAAAATCTATTTGGAATGCTATTATGAAATCATATTTAAATTTACTTGTCAAAATCTAATTAAAGTTCTACTTGGAACCCTATTGGGAGTAGGAATTTGTATTAAACTTAAAAACGACATTGAGATAAAGAAAATCAAGATTTTTGGAGCAAAGAACCATAGAGTGACACCGGGCGCTAGGATAATTTTGGCCCGGCTCTAAGGCGCCGCTTGGTTAGCTCTCTGTTATGTTTTCTATTACGCGCTATTTTTTCTCTTGTACTCCGTTTATTGCATTATATTTCAACTACAATTCTACTATTAGGGTTTGAACGTCTCCTATTTCTTCCTTATCTATAGTTGGCTCTTTATTATGATTTAATAAGAAGTTAGAAACATCGTATGCACAGAATTTTTTTTATTCTTTCTCCATATTAAAATAAAATTTCAATTCTCTGCAAATTATATATTCTTTTGTGTTATTGTGATTAATTACTTCATATTGTGGCTTAATCCTTTTTTTTTTACAACAAACTGGTATCGAAGCATTCCAGTTCATAACAATTGATATCAGAGTTTTTGGTGTTAAAATTCTTGGGAAGATCGAGATTTTTCGTGATGGCAACAATGAAGTATGATATTTCACTATTAAATCGCAATACAAGATTCTCTTTGTGACATGTAAAGACGTGAGCGATACTCGCTTAGATGGATTTAGACTACTCGTTATTGGGATTTGACAAGATGCCTACAACTTGGAGTATAGATGAGAAATAATGGAGGGATTGAAAGGCTTTATCTCAAATACATCTTCATCTTTCAAATGCATTCTTCAGGACGTTTTGAATGAGAAGTCAGTAGCTGCATTATGGCTAAAATTGGAGCAATTATGCATGACGACGAATCTTGTTAGCAAATTGCATTTGAAGCAACATCTATATTCTCATTGTATCACAGAAGGTACATCTCTTGAAGATCACCTAACTTCTTTTGAAGAGGTCAAATATGTTGAAGAAGACTTGTGATTGATTTTGTTATGTTCATTGTCCGCCTCATACATGTCTTTTAGAGACATGATTTTATATAGTTGTGATACTCTCACCATCGAAAAAGACTACGATGTTTTATATTCAAAGGAGAAGATGAAGTATCTTGTAGCATCATGAATCATGGAAATGGTCTCATTGCTCATGTGGTCGTTCGAGGGGCAAGTCAAAATCTAATTTCAAATTTTGTAATTATTGCAAGAAAAAATGACACTTGGTAAATGATTGTTATAAGATGCAGAATAAATCTAAGTCAACTACACAATCAGAAACTTTAGAAAAAGCAAGTAATACAGAAAATTCTGGCAGTGGAGAGCTTCTACTTATGTCTGTATACAATTTTAAATTTGATGAGGCTTGGATTTTGTATACAGCTTGCACTTTTCATATGTCACCTAATTGGAAATTATTTTCAACATATAAGAAGTTTCAAAAGGTATTATGATAACAGGTAATACACACTTTGTCGGGGCTGGTATTGGTCCGATCAAAATAAAGACGTTTGATGAGACGATTAGAACACTTGATGCATGAGACATGATCCAAATCTGAAAAAAAAAAAAATCTCATCTCCTTTAGTACTTTTAATTCAAAAGGGTACAGGTACACTTTTGAAGGTGGAGTTCTGAAAGTTATCAAAGAAATCCATGTTGTGCTGATAGGACATAGAAAATCTCAGTTATATATCTTTCAGGGTGATACAGAATCTTCGATTAATCAATATATTTTAAGAACTCAAGTGGATTTAGAGTTGACTTTTGTATCTTTGGAATCTAATTTGGGGTCTTCTTTTAAGAATATATCTCAATTGAATTTTGAAGATATGGGTAAATTTGTCTTGCCACCTTATCGATAGTGTCATAGTATTCAATTGCTAGAAATAGGCCCATTTTTTGCCATAAGATTCTATATAGGTAATTCTGCTCATTTTGTTGATGATTATAGCCAAAATTCTTCTTTTGATGCATTCGATTATGATTCTGTTACGGGTTTTGTTTCAACCTTGTTTGATAGTCATTAGATGACATTTCCCTTTAATTGGGGTAGTAGAGGTGGAGAATATTTTCATTGAAGTCGTTTGTTTTTTTTCCATTATTATTAAAAACTTCAAGTTGATTCCTTACAGTGAAATTTATTTCCAAGTGGAGAATTTTTGAAATTTTGTTCATCGTGGTGAAATTCACGTCAATATGGAGATTGTTAGAATTTCTTTGTTGAAAATAATTGAGAGTTTTAATTAACATATTAAGAAAAATTCTATTTGAAATGTTATTGTGAAATCCTATTCAAGTTTACTTAACGAATTCTAATTGAAATTCTACTTAAAAACCTATTAGGAGTAAGAATTTGTATTAGACTTGAATAGGATATTGTGATGAAGAAAATCAAGATTTTTAAAGTAAATGACGCGAAAGTGGATGTCGCGACACCAGGATAATTTTGGCCCGGCACTATAGCATTGACATGTCATAATATTTTATAAATAAATGACAATAAAATTTAAACTCGGGCATTTTATCTAATTCTAATATCATGTTAACACTCTCATCTAAAAACTAAGATATTAATAAAAAGAGTAAATGGTGCATTTTTTATTTGCATAAGTACATCCCCAAAGAATTCAAAAAAAAATCTATCATTGTTAAAACTTTACCTTGAAGGGAAGATATTGTATAGTTGTGGTAGAGCTATGGGCCTTTTTTTGTCTTCTATTGTAGGATGGGAGCCATTATATCAATAAAGATCAGGATGGTCCCTTGATACAAATCATGATGGTAAATAAATTATAATTAAATAAAAAGAAAAATTATATTGATTTATGTCGATAAATTACTGTTAAACCGTTTAATCTAAAAGTTTAACTAATACATATCGAACAAATAATGCTAACACCTACATTAATTTTCTTGAACTTGTATGAGACAAACTTCTTAAACTCCGTACATTTATCTGTCTAAAACCATATTACTTATATATATTTTATATTTACGCACTAAAATCAATTTTAGTGTCTGCTATTGGGTTGTTCGGTTTATTTTATTGTCCTTTTGTAGTAAGTTTATTTAATTATCTTGAACGAGTTGGTTCTTGATAATACATATTTATTTTAATTCTATTGCATGTCAACGTAATCAAGCATAAAATAGATGAATTATTATACTTTGGAGGGTCATAAATCGACCTCTCGTGCATGTAAAAGGTTTCCAAGTGATTAGATTTCACAAGATTTGACAATCTACTTTATTGTTTTTGGTTCATATTTGTTATTTAATATGCCGATATGACATTGAAATTATCGACAAATTTTTGTTAACGACATCTTGAAAAGAGTGAATCTTTAAACCCTGTGTGTATGTGACATAAATGTATGTTAGTGCTCACAACGATGGAAAAGAAGTATAACTGATTTATTTTGACGATCAACTTTGCTTATGAAAATTATGTACTGAATTGTAACTCCAATTTAGGTGACATTAAATTATAAGTTGAATTTATTTAATTCTACATTTCATTTATCGTACTATTTAGTGTCACTAAAATTGGGGTTGCGAAGAGTCAAAGGACATCTTCCACCTCAAAGTCAAATAATAATTTAATTAAATATTTATAATATCCGTAAGTACCATTCACTCGTGAAAAAATAAAATTTGAGAGAAGAAAATGAAACTCATAATACCTATATCTCTTTGTAACATGTCAAAAATTATCGTAAATTTCAATAAGTGAACTCTACATTATAGCATGAATACTATTAAAAAAAAAAAAAAAATAGCATATTCAACTCCAAATTTGTTGAAAATAAATTTGATTTTTAATTGTCGTAGTCACTTCTGGATTCTTGCTATCCTCAAGTATCTTGTGTAACAAAGAAATTCCGCAGTCCCATATTATTCCTTTTTGTCTACTCCCGACAATGATAAATGGACAATTCAAATAAAAACGAAGTTCAAATTCTGATGAGAAATACGTGTCAAATTAAAGATTTATACCAAGGAAGTGCCTTTACGAAAAGTGTGGTGCAAACCCGCCGCCACTACCGTCAACCTCCACCACCCCATCACCATCCCACAAAGAAAATGCATATGTTAAACTAAGCCATCCAAATTGGACGGTAGGGTGTTAAAGTATCTCCAATGGTGATATAGGTAGTACTAGAGTGTTAAATTATGAAATCTAATTATTGTCATTATATGAAATTCTTAAACAAATCGAAAATTTCATTGATGATAGCTTAAAAATTTCACACTTGTAATTTTGATTATAATATTCTAATATTTCTTAAAAATAAAGATTCGTCAGAGGAATCTTAGGGTGTGTTCGGTAGAGATTAAAATCGGATTAAAATTGAAAAACTAGCTGTTATTGTTGACTTTTATTAGATGAGTGAGACACAATAACGACTATATTTTTAATTTTAATTAACTTTTAAACCCTACCGAATAACTCTTTATTAACTTTTTTTCATCATAAACAATTATTTTAGCAACGAACGAAAAATATAATATCACATTGAGCCTCGTTTGATTCCCATTATTTTCAAAAATAATTTTTTCTCTTCTTTTCAGTCACACATTTTTCAATAAAATAATATTACACACAAATCTAAAATTTTTTCTTTATTTTTTAACCGCGTATCCTCCATACATTCTTAACCAAAAAAATGGGGCTCAAACAAGCGCCGAGACAAATCTATATAAATCTTATATAATTTTTTATCTTTATCTCATATTGAGACGAACGTATATCAATCTTGTATGTTTTTTGTGTCTTTACTTCATTTTTACGATTTTATTTCTCTTGATCATATAGAATTATAATTTAGAATTGTTATTTATATTCCGATGTTGACAATATCCATCCTCTCACAATAGCAGGGGCCACGACGAATAAAAAAAATCGTGAACCCCCTAATATGAGGGGCGTTGTACACTTGAGTGTATACATAACAAAACCATAATTTTTAATTCTCAACAAAGAACGAGTCACATAACTTCAAAATTTTTACAAGGCCACAAACAAGAAAAGTTGAAAAATGGCTCACTTGATTTTTTTTTACTTATTTTAATGAGATGATGTATCTATTTCATTTTTCATTTTAACTTCATTCAATCTTCCTCCTCTATATCTTCTCTTCTGCATGATCCATGAAGCCCATAATTAGTCCTTGTTTGAGCCCTATTGTTGAGCCAAATATACATTTTTAAATAGTATTTTGTTGAAAATTGTTTTGTTAAAAATAAGAAAAACTTTTTCGATTTACATATAATATTATTTTAGAGATGCTCTTTTCTCTATTCCTCGTTTTGCTTGCCACGTGTACAACAAAATGCATTTTGAGAAGCACATACAGCAATTTTTAATCATCTCTAATCTACACATTGTTTTCAATAAACACTCTCCAGTGCATCCCAACTTGTTAGTATAATGTGACAATTACAAGACTTAGATTTAGAACGCCGATCAAGTTCCGTTATCATATCAATGATTTCTTCTAAAAACTGAATCTATTAGAGACGAAAAGTATTTATAGATTTAACAGTGTCTTCAGAAATAAGCATGTGAAAAAGGAGGGAGCGAGCGAGCATGCGCGTGCTCGAGAGCGAGAGGACGACGTAGAAATTATGAGTCACAAGCAAACAGAATACATACCAATCAAAGAGCTTGCAATAATCATTTCATACAAGACCATAGCAACACAAGTTAAAGTTATTTCGCAAATTAACATGCATATCAAATATGCAACATTATTCAGATCTGATTCAAAAACCAAAATAAAAAATGAACCATGCCATACAAAAGCTACATGCATTCTCCAATACTCTGTCATAAAATGTTAGTCAACTATATATAATTCTTAGCAAAATAGTTCTAAACAAAATTGAACACATTCATTTTATGAAACCTATCTTGCTGCAGACAAGTTCACTAGAAGACAGACAGAGACGCAGAAGTGCATACGAATAGAGAAAAGAGGGGGCAAGAGTACGAGTAGTTTATCGTATACTAAAAGCTCATATTTTTCGGTGTCAAATTGACCACTTAATTCCTACTCTGCAAGCAAAAATGCACAAGGAAAAAAACTCAAACATAACAATAGACCAAGCTATCTTTTATCAAGATAAAATCATCTAGCCTTATGATTTGAAAAAGGTGTACAATAGAAAGTACCAAATATCCAACCATAATATAATACAAAATAATTAGCAAGACTTGGTAATTCAAAAATAAAATATGTGCCCAGGAATGCACCGAAGTAAACCAGCAAAAACTGAAGCTGAAACAATAAATCAACAAACGAAGAAGCTATGTGAAACTAGTCCTCAGATTCCACGGGGGTGGAAGGGCAATGTAATGTTCTTTTGATGGCTAAAGCTGACTTCAACTGTAATGTGTATATAGTTATAGTCACCTTTATCTGCCTTATCTAGTAGAATTTCTTGCTTATGTAGATTATTAGTGATAAGACTAAAAGGAATAAAAGGCAAAAATTACATAAATAAGATAGAGGGTAGAAAAGGAGAATCTTTAATCCAACAAGTGAAATAACGATCAGAATCTTTAACATTGATAAAAGGTAGTATGGATAGTTCCTAGAGTTAAAATATGTCATTCAAGAGCTAGTTAAATTTCTTGGGCAGATTTTTCAATCGAGTTTTTCCTCTACTCAACCGTTTCAATCTCTATGCAACTAGAGCAAATAAAATGAATGTAAACCTTATCATGTGTTAAATGCTTCAAAACCAACCATAATATCAGAGACGCCTTCAAGAAACTAATTAAAAAAAAATTGTAGTTCTTATAATTTTCATTAAGCTCCCACATTCACGAGTGACTCAACCTGAATAGAAAATGTCACAAGAGGATGGGTAGGCCAAAAATAACATGGTATGTGACAGTTGTAGAAATCTAGTTGCTTCATATCTTTCCGTAGATGTAGATCTAGCAATAAACTGTATGAGTATAGGAAAAGGATTCATGTAGCCCACCCCAAATTTATTAGGAAAAGCCTGAGTTCATCATCGTCGTTGTTGTGAGCTTCCACATTTTCAATAGCTAAAGTGAGATGGCGTTTAAAGTCTAGCATTGATAATTTTGCAACTATTATTAGCACATGAAGGACTTCTTATATGCATGGTTGTTTGCTAATTAGTGTTCGGACTTCTGAGTTTATTGTGTGCACACGTTAGTCACGTATCCAGAAAAAATCTCATCCAACTAATGGTCTGAGTTCCCCAGGTGGAGCACACTTTAAACATTTAACCACAAAATTTATCCTGAATTTCCAAAACATGAGTGAAACTTTGAGAAGATTATAACAGTATGCAGAGGTCAATATAGCATGAAGTACGAATACAGGCCACGGTTCTAAGGCTGCTGCAACATTGAAACATAGATGTGCATAAAATATTCCAATCTATCACTTAAACCAAATGGCTGACAACTTAAGATGCAGACTCCCCGTATAAAAAAATGAATAAAAGGTTACAGATCACAACGCAAAGAAAGTTAAGAGCATCTCAAAACCACAAAACTCATTACAACATAATAAACAAAGAGTAATACATTTCATAAAATGGATGAATCATTCCTGGTTAACTGAAAATATAAAGCCCACTTTCATACCTGTGATCAACCTCATAAAAGTCCGTCTTGCCATCAGTAGCAGGCCGAAGAGAAATTCCAGACAAAGATGTAGCGCCATGAGCAGAAAACTTCACATAACCAACAACCTCAAGATCTTCCTCACCATCATCGCCAATATCCACAGGCATCCTTGCCCTCAACCTACCAGGATTACCCTTCAAAGGAATCTCATCAATATGCCATTTCAATTCTCTCTCGGACCTGTTCAAGACTGCTTTTGGTGATACTTTCAACAAAGATGGGTCTACAGGTAGTTTCAAGACAAATGTGACATCATTTAAGGGTGCTGGTAAATCTGGATTGGACACATACTGGATCATCACAGAAAGCAAAGTCCCACTGAGACGTTTGATAAGTCGCACCCTCAAAGGCAATGGAGTCTGTCGGGGTAACAAGCTATATTTGATAATTGGTATAGGTTCCTCTGATGGTGCAGTCCTCACATGAAACAGACCATTTCCAAGGCTGCTCACTCGGGAGCTTTGCACGACAAACCTCTTAACATCACTTGTACCTTCAACCTTAAATGAAAATTCTGTCTCTTTATCATCTGAAGCAGATTTTGGTGGCACAGTTCTCAAGTAAACCACACCCATTAACCCAACTCTAGCAAGCAAGGATTCCCAAAACTCGGTATTAATCTCTTCCACGATATACATCTCCGAACCCTTCATTTCAGTCTTCTTCACCAAAATATCTTCAATTTTATCCCCAGCACCTTTAGCCACAGTAGCTACTGGTGGCTCACTAGCCTCCAGCAATTCAAGCCCACCAAGCCCCTGGTCCTTCTTAACCTTCTTAGGCCCAACAAACTCCGAAGCATCCAATCCACCTCCCCAAGCATCATTAATACCCTCAAAATCCTCTGGCAACGTCGACCCATCAGTGCCAAACTCAATCCCACCATAATTCCCTTCAAACCCTTCTACACCTATATGTGTTGACTCAGTAGCTGCAGCTGGAGGCAACGAGGTCACCTCAAGCCCTGCCAACGCCTTGCTCACATCAGAAACACCTGAATCCTTGTCCTTCTTAAACCCATCCATCAGCATTTCCTCTGGCTTATTTAGCCTATCACTGGCTGCAAATGGATCCTTATCTCCCTCATCTTCCTCAACCTTATTCTGCTCCTTTTCATCACTCTGCTGGAAAAGCCCTAGTGTCGCCGCAGTGACCTCGTCCCCAGCCTCCAACGTCTCAGAAGGCAACTCAAAAGAAGCCTTCGAGAACAACCCCACGCCCGCTTCATGATCCACAGCATTGGGCTCCACATTGACCCAACTATCAGCCCCCCGAATCTTAGTTTCAGTGTGGACTGCAGAATGCACCATTTTTGCTACCCCATCCCCGTGCATCGATGCCAGCATTGCTGCGAGCCTAATATTACTAACACCCCGCAAAACAATGTCTAATGCCATGTAAATCTCCACATACTTTCTACCCAATTTTTCGGTGGTGACATCCACCCCACGACAGGCAGTTACAATCACACTAACAGCTTGATTAACGATATTAATGCATTCAAACACATTGTTGTTGGAATCATCAATGGTCGTAATAGCAAGCACATAAATAGAGTTAACAAGGCGGTAGACAACCCGATAACGTGACTCAACACCAACAATTACCTGACCAGACGAGGCCGCTAAAGGATCATCACCAAGCGAGTCTGATGGACCTGTAATGATGGAATCAGTGGTGCTGGAATTTGCGGCGGAGGCAGTCGGGTGATGGGTTTTGGAGGAGAAAGAGTGGCGGGTTTGGCGGAAGGAGGATACTGCCACCAGAGCACGGGAAGGCGGAAACCATTCACGGGTTTGGACGAGGACGTCGGGCCCATTACTGGGTTGGAGTGAAAGAGCGAGACAGGACATCTGGGTTTGGTTGTTCTTTGCTTCAGATTCTCAGATCTGGGATATTTTGATTAGCAGATAGTGGATCGCAAGTGTGTGTATGGTGGGTGGGTTGGCGGTAGGGGGTTAGATTTCAGTATCGCTTCTGAGATCGGAGCAGAGAACCTGGAGATTGATCAGTTTACAATCTTTAAGGCACGTGGTACAACCATACGAACTTCTCTCTTCTTACAGTTTTTACATTTAAAAAGGAAAAGTAGCATCCGAGGTCCCCAAATGTTTTGGTATGTTGCACCTTGGTCCCCATTCTTAAAAACAGAGCATTTACAATTTTTACATCCTCAATCTTTCATTTTATTAGCACTTGGAACCATTTTGGCAATTTTACCATTACCTCAAGGACACGTTTGGCAAGCAATATTAGACCGAATTGGTTACAGTTCATATAATTGGGATGTCTTGCGCCAATTAACAAGATTGAGGCCGTCCCACTAGAACATGTTGAAAAGACTCAAAATTAACATGATATGGTAGAATTGCACAAGATATGGATAAGTTCAGCAAACTTAGCAGTGAATAGAATGTTTGTATGATCAACTTCAAATTTATTGCAGTCTAATAGTCAAAGCAAATTGTAAACATCAAGTCGTAAAGCTCAACCCGGGTGCTAAATTATGGGATACAGCCACATGGAAAAGTTCATCCAATTCGTAAATGGTCGACTGGGTCAAAGTATGCGATTGCATCGCATGGCAAGAAACAAAAATGAACTGACTTCTTCACCTACAATTGCATGCAAAGAAGATAAGTGAAACACTGTTAATTTGCCGAGAGCAACAGTCAAACCATCAAAACTTACTGAAGTTGAAATTCAGAGGAGAAAAATGAGAATTTGAAAGACACACCGGTTTTAAGCACACCAAATCATAGCTGTGCTACACTGTATGTTTGTGCAACTCCAATTCTAATAACTTGCAGCCAGTGTAACATGATGTTAAAATTGAGGAGAAGATCCTCCTTTGTAAAGCTTTGAACTCCAATGCAAGCTTTACATCCCACCGGGGTGTTCCCCTACAAGACGAAAGAACATTTCTTCAAAATGTTCTTCAAGGATTGAAGATTGATCCTGTAATGTACAGCCAGTTGTTACCTGTCATCCAGTGTTGCTTCACCAAGGGCTTCCATCATACCTTCAAAGGTAGAGCAAAGGTCTCCAAGTACTTCTAGTTCAATTTCTAAGTTTTCCCGGGTCTGCAAATAGTCATATAGAGGAGTTAAGAATAGAAAGTTTACAGAAGTATTAGGCAGATGGCCACTAGCCATTGAAACCAAAAAAACTTTACAGACATTTGAAGAATAAGCATTAAAAAAATTACGAGAGTATTTGACTCCCACGTTGGAGTCCGAGCTCCGCGGAGATGATTCAATAAAGGCCGTGGCAACCCATAATTAAAGATAGCATGGTTCTTTGAGAACCAGGTTCCCCGAACCATGTGAGTGTTCCATTCACAAGCCGCCCCTCCGTCCTCACAATCTTCATCTTGTGGAATGTCAATATCTGTAACAGAAATCAAAAAATAATTACTTGTAACATTAAAGGATATGAACCAACAAACAAAATGGAACTAAGTGAGATCCAGGGGCGGGTTGCATATCAAACTGATGTATATACATGCATGTAGAAGAACCTCCAAAATTATCAGGATTAAGTATATGAGAGGATAATATAGAGAAGTACCAAGTGGAATAACATCGTGGGGATTGTCTCCTTGAGTGAAGAAACCGTAGAAGGTTACCAAATGAGAACTAGAGAAGTTTCCATAACTAAGAAAGCATTGTTCTCCAGCATTGCATGGTCTTGACAACGGGAATTTTAAAGAATTCGTAGTAGAATCTATTCGACCATAGTGCATTATGTGTGGGCATATCTATCAAAGAGGGAAGAACAAATATGAGCTAAGCAACAAATTAGTTGAGAGGTAAAAATAAAAAAGACACTGACTTAACACGATGATAATGTCCGCCCTACCATATTAAACAGCTAATGACATGAAATTCTGTCCTGATGATTTGTAGTTGAAGTATATAACTTTTACATCAGCAGTTAACTTAATTGAGAAATCTTTGCATTCCATTTCGTATTTTTTCCCCAAAGGCATGCAGTACTAAGTTTAGACCTTTTCATCAGGTTTAGCAGATCATACTTGCTACTCTTTGCAAGAGCCTTTTGAAATATTGCCGCTATAAATCACGTAACACGCATAACAAAAGAAGTTCATCAAATTAAGTGCAGACCGAGTGATTAAGAAAGCCAGCAACAGGAATTAAGCACGTCCTCAGTTTTCCATCACTGAACATAACCTTCATGCTATTAGAGTACCAAAGCTCACAAGCCCATAAGAACTGCTCCCATGTATACAGCTCTCGTGGAAATACATCAGGATGGCAATCACATAATGCAGGAAATAACTCATCATATTGGATCCGTAGATGCTGCAGCAAAATGGAGTTACATCAAACTCTGAATACGTAAAACCAAGAATGCACTTAAAAGGTGATACTAAAAATCAACCCCATCCTGATCTATATGTCAAAGTCTGGTCTTTTTTTTCATTAAATTGCATCCTTCAAAGAGTTTCAACAGAACTACAGAAAACTATGATAAAATACTACCAATAGTCTTTGGAAGTGACACTGGAAAAATCATTTTATCTTTGAAATTTTTAATTCTAGAACATATGAATACTAGGAAAAAATGCTGCTTTACATAAAGAGTGCAATTTTATAACCTATTTGACTTTTCCTTTTCTATCTTTTCTCGTTCCTTTCCGCATCCAAATACTTCTATTTAAACAAGACACGTGCACAATGAAAGGCACTTCAGTAAAGCAGCTGATAAAATGTAAATTTCCATGACCAGCAAAATAATCACCTCTCTTGTTAGAACGTAAGATTATCTATTTACTTATTCTTTAACTTTAGGCAAAGAATTGAAATCCTTCACCAATTCTTGTAGTTTTAATATATTGAATAGGGTTCACATGCTTAAATGTCCTTTTCTCGTCCGATCACAACATTGCGGCTCTTTATTTTAGTATAGCATGTGCATATACATATTCAATTCTTTCTACTACATGGATTTTTACAAGCTAATCGTCTTTTATCTTAAGTTCCATCCATAATTTAGAATGAAATCAACCAGCAGAATAGGTACTTGCACCTTCTTAATGAATCAAAGATTTTTATCATATAACTCAATCTGTCTTGAATGATACATGAAAAAGATGAAATTCTTATGATTGAAACAGTAATGCTATATAACCTCTTTGGCTTGAACAATCTCTTCTAACAACAAAGTTCCATCTAACGCCATGACAGCATCAACGCCAAAACTCAACCCTGTGTTGTATGCATAATCAGATAGCCACGTTAATTATGATAGAATTTCATAGAGCCATGTTTCAAAGAGCAAGGTTTACAACTTTACAGTACTTCAAGCATATTAGGCTAACGATGAAATAAATCAGTTAGTCTTTCTGTAGATTTGGAAATACTTCTTTCGGGAACTCTAGTCACACTTGGATAAATTTTCTTACAGTTCATCTCAATAGTCGAAAACCATTGAAAGATATCTTGTGAACCCAAAGAATCAAAATCTACGACATGTGGAATGCTTGCTCTCTGTTTCTTTTCTAAACTCACCATCAATTTCTAAATGGGGCGCTATTCAGTTCGCATGTTTTTCAACATAATTATATTTCTTATTGAAATAAGAACCTCATTGAGACCAAAGAAGCTGCTCTCAACTGTCTTCTTTACTTATTTCAGCACACTGAACTACGAAATCGAAAAACCCTTACAATCCATTACTGGCTCTCAACTGTCGCCCATTGAATTCAAGCAACAATTTTCAAATTCTTCTGTGAAAGGGCTCTAGGCCTTATGGATACTCGCCAGATTGTTTCTCAACAAACAAGCTACAGTACAGCTTTTTTCCATTCACAAATGTCCCAACATTCTCCATGCATAACGATGTATGATGCATCTCTTAAATGTGAAATATGGGAATATTTGTGCATAGCCTCAACATATTTTTGGTTATATTTTCCTTGAGATTAAAACTCCAACTAAATCTCCCCATGGGTTTAGAATAATTACACGGATTGTCTTGTTAATTATTTCCTTTTAATCACTCTAGGAGGGTAGGTGTGTATTTAAGCTCCTGTAACCTAGTCAACCAATATACAGAAAATTTTAGTTTTTTGACTTCACATAGAATCACGTTAAACCAAATTCTGCTTCTCCAAATAAAACTCATAGCACTTCTAAGCATCCATAATTTCACCTCAACCATTCCACTCTAAAGCCCATAAACTAGCAGAGTTAACCAGTTTAAACTAATATCTGCCCCACCCCAATTGGTCTGTGATCAGGGGTTGACATCAATCATATCATAAAACTAATCAAAGATGTTAAGATAAGAAGAAAGGGAAATAGACAGTACGCAATCAGATAAGACATACCCGTGTTAAATTCCTCTGGCAATGTATCAAAATATAACTTATGCTTGGAATCCTGGTTGTGTTTCTCCTTCATGCTCCACAATAGCAACATTGTCTCTGCAGAAATCCCATCAATTTGCGCCAAGATTGGGAACTACCTTGAACAAAATGTGATTAATCTCATGCACCTTATTAAACATGTAGAAATTTGGGTCTACAAATTGGAAAATATATGAAGTGGTAGGCTGATGAATACCTACTAGCTTAGTAAATCACCAAGAGGTAATGGAAAGGTAACATGATTAATTTAAAGAAGAAGAGGGGAAAAAACAAGGAAGTGTGATTGGTGCCCCCAAAAAAAAAAAAAATGCTATGGCATCTATAGAACATTGTCCACTTTTAACACAGCTCATCATCCTTCCTAGTTAAACTTAAATATTCTCCCCTACATAACAGTAAATATCTCTATCTATGTCCTTCGAAAACCCAGAGGGACCAATATTGATCAAGGATTAATCATTATTGGTTCTATTAAGCCCTATGTAAGTGCAAAACTCAGCCTACAAATCTCAAAAATCAACCTGTAGTCACCTGGATACTGTACATTTTGAAATTTCGATGAAGAAACAGTTGTCATTCAACCTTAAAGAGCCCAAAATTATCAACATGTGATCCTCTTGCTCTTAGAACACCAAAATATGTAATATCTATTTATTTATTTTTTATTCATGCATAATATTAAAGAGCTGATTTCGAAGAATAGAAAGTAGATACAATAGAACTAATTTGTAAGCCTTTCATAAGCATAAAGCAATAAAAGATACCATGTCAGATTCATGTAAAAGGTCCTCAGAAATGATGACAGATAGAGGAATCTCCAGAGCAATATCTCCAACTTCTATGTCTTCTCTCGCTATTGCCCCTCTTCCAGCTCCTTCAACATCTAGATAAACCAAGAGAGGAAAATCTAAGAACTAAACAAAATCTTCTCACTTCCTCTTTCCGCAGAACGTAGTAATTATAAGGAGCTTCTTACTGTTTCTAAAACTTGCTTCCCTAAATTTTATTGGGAAGAAAGAAAGGGGGTATTAAACAATTCTTACTTACGAGCCATATCTAATTTTGTCTTAACACCATTCTTCACACCCCATTCTAAGAGACACTTTTCCTTGTCACTGTTAGAATCTCTAAGAATTCTTGTCTCTTCACCAATTCTCTTTCCTAGTTCATGGATCCTATCAAGAGTCACATCCCGTAGATTTTGCAGTACATTTATCGTTGCATATTTGTCACTGGACAGCGCCTTGTCAATGACCTTGAGGATTGAATCTAGAGCTTCCAGCTCATTTCTCAGACCGGTAAAACCCCCTAGATCAATGGCATCTTCACTGAAATAAAGTTCTACCTGCAACATTGTAAATTCACCATCCAATGTTAGTTCTCATATGAATTATAACCCAATCTCAACAACTAGGAGGCACAGGATTGGTCCAAATGCCGGCAGCTGGGGAAACTGTTGTCCACAATGTGTGTATGTGTGGGTACGTCCACTTATTTGAGCAATGTTATACATGCATATGCCCTATACATGTATAGTCAAGAAGATGAAATTCGAGATATATTATTTATCCAGGGAGAAAATGAAATCAACATTGATAAATTGATAGTGAATCTGGACTTTGCAATTTCTACTAATTATTAAACAGTAACGATCAAATCTTAACAATAATAACTAGAAACTAACCAAGGCAGCCAACATGGTAGTAAGTCAAACTTCAACTCCAACAATTGTCCACAGTATCCATATTTTAACGTCACACGACACACGCATACATGCACTGTGATACATCCACATACACGTATATTGCCAATAGCTGTAAAAAATATATAGTACAAAACACATATATAGAGAAAGAGGAAGAAATGTCTATTATAAAGTTATAGAGTTGTAAATATCAATTAATTTTTACTTTATCATCTCTTTTTTGAAAGTTTTTCTCAAAGTCTTTGCATATATATTTTGTTATCCATGTCATAAACAAGAAGTTCACGAATTTGGTATGAGTTTGCAGATTTAGAAATGGGGATTACCTCGTCTAAGTTTATGATTCTTGCTCGTTGAAGCATCATATCCAAGAAAGAGGTTAACTGATCAGGAGTAAAGGAGCTCCTAATGCTCATTGATCTTTCTGGATCAAAACCCATAACCTCTAGTATTTTCTAACAAAAAATAAAAAGCGATATCAGGTTTTGCAACAAAGAAAAAAACAAAATTTTAAATGGATAATAGCTACTTCATTACAATTTTACAGCATGAATATATATTTTTTTCCATAGAATTCATAATCTTACCTTCTTTTTACCCAAGAGAGGGTCTCCTTTAGAAACCTCAAGAACCAATTGAACGTCGTTGTCAATCTCAGAAGTATCCCCTATCATATTCTGTACAAATAATCAAATATAGGATTTTTTCTTTTCAATTTGCTCATTTACTATGCAGTTTCTAATTGATATGGGAAGAATCAACTAATCAATTTATTAATATTTAAAACCTAAGACAAGACAGCCATGAACATTTTCTCACCCAGAAAATGGTAAATAAACAAGAAATCAAACTTAATTAAAGAAAACAAAAACCCCACAAAAATATAGAATCACTTTTCACTTCAACTCTTCTAAACATTCAAGGCCCTTATTTACATATATAAGTATATATAAATTGGCTTGTAAAGTTTTGTGTTACCTTGTCGATATTCATGGAGGAAAGAACTAAAAGAGAGCGGGAAGAAAGTGTCAAGCGGCTTGAACAGAAGTGAGAAGGTGAACTCCTTAGTAATACGTTTGGCTAAGCTCGACCATTTTTCAGTGAAAATAAATAATATTTTGACAATCAAAATTGAGGGTTACTGTAACTTTTACATGATGACTGTTTCTCATTTTTTATCCAAGAAAATGAAAAATATAACCGTTATTCGTCATATCAAACTATTAATTTTAAATTTTTATCTCTTGTGTGGAGTCTTTTCATTCTCATTTTATAATAATATTGCTCAAACGTAGCCTAAAATTAGATTTTTAATAATTTTAATAAAAATTAATAAAAGTATGAATTGAAAAGTTGTAATTCCTTTAAAATATGTTAATAAAAATCCTATTAATTTTTTATATTTGATTGAAAAGTTATTTTAATTTAAGATCACGTGATGCCATTCGGGCATGTTATCGACCTCCTGTTTCCTAAATGATTTTTAGGAGGCTAGCGAAAATAAGATATCACAATTTCGATTGTACTATGTACATATAATAATTTTTTACACATGATGTGATAATATATGATTGAATTAGAATTTCTTCAATCGGATAAAAAAACAATCATGTTACATGTACATCTAAGTTGACACTCATGTGATTTTACATATTTTTAAATATTGATTTTAATAACATTTTTTTTCCAAACAATGGACAAATTTTTGGTACACAGGGAGTGTTAAACAACGGGTGCACAATGGGCTAATTCAAGGCAAAAAAAAAAAACTATTTATTCCCTTTTTGACATATCATCTTTATGTAAACTATTATGTAACTCTTAACGGATAAGTAACATTATTTTTCCAATTTATTGATCCTATTTATTTTATTTGTTTATTTTAAATTGGAATACTAAAAATCAAAATTAGAAAAGGGAAGAATTCATAATTAAGATGTTTAGTTTATGCCATTTCAAAAATAAGAAAACAAGTTTCAAATTTCAAAAATTAGATTTTTTTTAATTTTTTTATGTAATAATAAAATATTATATCAATTTATTATATATTTAATTCGAATATAATATAATTAACATATCCCATCTCCACCACCCCTACTGCGTCGAGTACTATTCCGGTGATCGTTCGAACGATCACCGCTCTACTCCGGCAACTTTTCCAATGAACTTTCGGCGACTGTCTGGTGGCTTTCCCGATTGTTCCGGGGAACTTTCCGACGACTTTCCGACGAACTTTCCGGTGA